>VBVR01001024.1:0-36003 GCA_011638315.1 Tetramorium parvispinum | reverse complement strand
CTATTAATTTAACTATTATTCATTTATATATTTAACTATTAATCTAACAATTTAACTGTTTGATACTTGAAAAAGAATTAATTCAAGCTATTCTCGTACCCGCTATCGTAGTTCGGTTGTTTAGAAAGCGTTTGTTGATTTAAACCGTTGTTTAGATGAAATTACAAGTAAACCGCTATCTGCCGCCAAAGCGATATGGCACTGTGATCGGCGGCTCGAATATCGCTCAAATTAAATAAAGCATATACTTCGGAGAACGAAACGACTTAGCAAAAGGTCGCTCAAAAGTCGCAGTGCCTTCTATGATCCTACAATTAAGCTTGACTTTTAAATAATAGATCCTGGACGTATTTTAATCAGAAAAGTTTGATTAAAAGTTTAGGTTTTACAATAAAGAATTAAAGAATCGTTAAACAAAAAGTAGCTTCTATTAAATTCTCCTCAAGGAAAAATAATTCCAAAATTTTTTCTCGTTAGAAAATCTTTAAATAAAAAAGAAAAAATCAGAAAAAAATGTATGCGTGAGGAGATCGACAAATTATAACGATTGTGATAGTTTTTGCGTACGAAAGTGTGTCAAAGATGCTTAGTCATCAAAAGTCATCGTTTTTAAGTCCAATGAGCCGAAGAATCATCGCGAATAAAAGCGTACGTATCGACGACGTTTAATCTTGCGTGAAGTAATCGCAGAGAACGCTAATTTGCCGATATCCCGCTTCCCTGGATATCACGGGCTCCCGCAGGAAACTCCGCGGCGCAAAAACTTTTTCGCCATTGTTCCCCTCGGAGAAAAGCCCCGTCTTCCCCCGCGCGCTCTCACGCTATTTGTCCTATTTGTGTCGCTTCTTTCAACGCAACGGGGCAGAAGTTGCAAAAGACTTAGTAGTGGTACCTGTTGCATACGGACGTCGCGGGCTCTTTCCTATCTCTCTCTCACTCTCTTTCTCTTCCTCTTCTCTCTTGCCGGATACGAGCTTAATGTCTCGGATAATGTGCCATCGTGCCGCGATCTCGCGATCATCTTACCTGCATAGGCGATCATCGCGGCGAAAAGCTTTCCGATGTCGTTTATCGGTGTAACGATTCGGAATCGCAGTTCTCGAACGCGATGATATCAGGCGAAGGTGCAAAAGCGGCAAGGAAGTCGATAATAATCGCATAAAGATAAAATGTTACACGCATGATCGTTAAACAATTCGGCACAAACGAGAACCGAGTGTAATCCATGAACATATAATTTCGCGTTTATTTCCGCGCGATGTTACGTTTTATAAATCCGGATGAAAGTCACTTAACGTTGATTGCGGAATCGCGCGGACGGTGACACGTGTATCGTTATCAGCACGTGTCCATTATGCCATTCTTACCGTCGAGATTCGAGCTCTTGGTGAAAACATCTCAAGACGCGCGTGTAAAATAGCCCAACAAAAATCTCGTCGGTTGACAAAGAAAATCAAGTCGCTTACCTGTTGCGCGCGCATCAATTGCTGCTGTTGCTGAAGGAGTTTCGCGTGCTGATGCTGATCGACCTGGCCCGGCGGCACCTGCTGAGGATGGCCCCGCGTCCCCGGGCCGGCAGCGCCCGGCTGCGGTACTCCGCCGGCGGCCGCGGCCGCCGCTCGCTGCCTCAGACTCTGCTGAGTGAAATTAATGGTTTGGGACTGCGAGACCGAGCAGTAGGTGTCGGCCTGATTAGCCGACGGCCCGGCCTGATTCTGCGTCTGTTGCTGATTGAAGTACATGCCCTGCTGCGCCGCGACGGACACGACTGGTTTCAGGTCGCCCGTGAGCTGCATGTGCTGGCCCGCCGACACCTGCAACAAAGGGAAACCGAATTATTTCGCATCATCGTTCTATCTCGCAGATCTCGCTGGATTTGAGCTACGCGCGCGGGGTAAAGAGATTCAACCTAGAAAATGTAATATGGATTTCATGGCTCTCGCGTAGATGTTTGATTATGTCCAACTTCAGCGTTTTACACGCTTGAGGATAGAAGTAATGATGTAGTATGATATATCGAGGTCTCTCTTATTAGCCAAGAGTCAATTACTGATTTCGTTACAGTTGTTACTTATTTCTCCGTCACGAGATTCGACTAAAGAACGGTCGAACTGTCGATCATCGGGGAAAGAAACTCTCTCAGAGGATTGAGATGTTTCTCGTAAATACAGACTCGGTGCGGATGGATGTTAAATGCACAGTCGTCGCCGCAACTCCCAAGACGTTACTTTATCACGGCTAATGTACAAGTGTCTAGTGTCAGGTAAACATAACGGCGAAATGTAACTGGTGTTTAACACGATGAGTTTTTCGCGCGCGATCCCTTTTACGATGCGGCGCGTACCACCATGGTGTAATAACAAGTTGCCCGTTTAAATCGGCTTTAAACACGGGATTCGTCTGTCGAACGGGACACGGCTGACGCCAAAGTCGGTCTCTGTTTCTTTAGACACTTTAACGACACGCGTGATTACACAGTAGCTAACTCGCTAATTGCGCGCACGCGGGACGCGGCAAAAATGTTATGAAGGCTATAAAATGCTACGAAATTGTATACTGGTCCGCCCAATAATTATCTCGCTATCAACATTTCTTTCGCTCTTATTTTCTTATCGTGTGTTCCATCTCATAGAACTTTTCAAATCTGTCGAGAAATTTTTCAGAATTTATAAGATTAAATTTTATTTCAAGGTTTCAAGTTGACGATTAGAAGACTCTGGATTTAGGCGTTTTAAATTCTTCTCGTCATTATAGGGACTCGCAGTGACAAAAATCTTTCGACGATGATAGCATATTATCGTCACGGGTGGGCAAGAATTTCTGAAAAAAAGGCAGCTGACAACGATGACTATCGTCCCGCTGTCGTCGGGAACGTATAGCTGGCGATGATACGAAGTGATCACCGTTCCTCTATATTTCACTCCGACGAAAGAGCAGCGACGAGGGAAGCGGTCGAAGGATAAGCCACCGCGCGCAAACCATGTCCCGCGGGTGACCCTTCGATCCTGTCGGCTATCGAACCCTCGTAATCTAGTTGTGACTTTGTATCCCGATACACACACAAACTTGCGCACCCCATGAGACTCTAAGCATCGCCAAATTGCGTCGCGCATCGTATACACAGTATCCGCTGCTGTGCCTCTTTTATCGAAATTGCACGTCCCAACGTCGATCGACCATCAACGAGGTTTGCGTGATTCGCGGGGCTTGTGGAAAAGAAAAGAGCACGTTTCCTTTTAAACGCGAGTAAAGCGTGTTGCAAGATGATACGCGGACAAATCGCGGTATCTGAATACGCATGTAGAACACGGACGATGACAGATACTTATGCAAATGTACAGGTGCGGAGTCGTCTCCTCCGTTGATAACTGAGCGCGCCCGGTCTACTAAAATCGTCCAGCATACATATATATGTATATAAGTATACGAGCAGAGCCCGTGTAGACGCTGTATACTGGCTGCACACCGATACGTCAGGATAATTATACGCGCAGTCAAGGATCGGAATTTAGTACAACCAGCGTAATTTCGCTGTACTGTATATTGTATATACTGTATGCGAGTATACATATTATATATATGCGCATATACCGCGTGCACGCATATTGTTAACGCTATGTACAGCTACATTTACATGTATGAGGGAATTATCACGTCTATCCGCATCCGCTCGATGCGTATCCATATACATGTGTATTTCATGTGATAAGCAGCCATATTACGTACATACAATGTATATATATGTACATATATACGAGGTGTTCCAGAGTTCCCGTCAATCTCGTCATCAAAGTTCTGATTCTGTTCTTGATTTAACAACCAAAATATTTAACACTGGCTGACAAGTTCTCGCTTTATGAGATTAATTTCTCTTAACGAAAGATTGACACAAAACTGACCGAGGGACTCGACGGACGAGCGGGACAACAGTTTTCGAATGCCTTATGTATACATGTATGTATATATAATCAAGTAGAAAGGAGAAGCATAGAAAACTCGAGGCGTGCGAGGGTCAAGCAAACGAGAGGCGAATACATGTCTGCGATGCACGGTGATGACCGAAAGAGATCGCGCATCCGGGTAAAGCGTACACGAGGATACGCCGGTCTGCAGGAGAAATCTACTCAGCGTAATTAGCCCAAATCACGGGCGGCGTCCCGCCAAGGGGGTGGCTCCTGGACGCGACATCTGCATACCACGTGTCTTGTTACCGCGACACCCCGCAAGGGCTCGGAGAGAGATAGAGACAGTTTAGCAGGTGCTCTCGCGTCTCCAGGGATGTCGCGAAGGAAGGGTACGCGGGGGCGCGGCTCGTTGAGCATACTAATGGGACGCTGACACGCGCGACGCTTTCCTGACACTTGGGAGCTAAAGACTTTGCTCTAATAAAACGGTGGCCCGTCGTCCGTGCGCGTTTTATCGATCGAAACTGCCGCGCGATTGGAGCCGCCGCTTCGAAGGGGGCCCCCGTGCTTCGACAGGGAGGAAGTCTTGCGATAAAGAACGACTTCCTTCTCGATTTGTATTCGACCGTGTATTCCGGTCTGAGATCCTTCCGGTGTCGGGGTTCACGCCGGTGAAAGCATAAAGAAACAAAATCGAGAATGCGAACGCCGATACGCGCCGCACGAAACGGTGCAGATGTGACAGACCGTTTTGAAAAATCGATAATTATTACACCGAGGCTCTCGGAATGCCGATACTGCGAGCTCTTGCAATTAAGCCTAGTTAATGATGTGACCGCTATTAACGAGTAATTCACGGAAACCAATAAACCGAAGGCACCCATAAACTCGAATACTTAGATTCAATCGATTTATTATACTCAGACATGCAATTTCTGCATAGTATACATGAGATAACAGTACATCCGATTGTAATTTGTATTCTAAATATTTATAGCTTTTTCATTGGATTGGGTTATAACTTTTGTTTTTTTTTCTGTTAATTTATTTTGCGTAAAATATTTTTACGTTTAGCCTCTCTATTAATTTTCTGATTGTTTAATATGCGTTCTGCTTCAACACATTCAGCAATAACACATTCAAAAGTCATTTATTACAAAAGTTAAATATTCTTGGCTTTATTAAATTTATATTGACCGAGACTTTGCAAGCCAGTTCTACCATTGCGAATTTCTTTTCCAATAATATCAAGTTTTACCTTATTCCAATATATTTTATCTTTAATTATGTTATTGTTATTAATCGATTAGTCATTACGGTCATTGAACTGATTCAACTTGTTCTCGTATTAACTCAGCCGCATCACAGTAACAGAGGTGAACTTAAACGATATATACATATTTATGACAAGTTAAATGCAATATGAAATTAAACGAATAATTGGATAATTTCGCAGCGTTGTGCAACGCCTCTCTACGCATTTATGCGGTTCGATTAATATCCATTAACTCCCTCGCGTCTCGGACTTCTGACAGAGCGTGTGATTATTCTTCTTATCTACGGAATCTCTTGCTTCAATCATTGCCACGCGACGCTAAAAAAACCTTACACGAGACTCTTATCTCGTGAACTGGTTATACCTGTAATCAAATATTCATCTTCCACTATAGAATAGAGAATTGTACTATTTTACCGTCTGTCCGGCACGTTTGATGACTCTATTTAAAACTAAACGGAAATTACCTTTCAAACGTCAAGAATAGTATTTATATTATTATAAGAATAGTTCTAAAACAGTTTAATTAACGGAATGTATTTTCTTTCATCTAGAATACGCAAATAAAAAATGGTTCGACAGATCTGAAATACTTTGAGCACAACTATCGGGCACGACAAGAGACGTATACAAGGATCGAACGTTCAAGAAGAAAATCTTCTCCACGCGACGCTGCGTAGATGGGAGCGCACGTTTAATGCGACTACAGAGACGGCGTCGTCATTAGCATACTGCACAGTGCCTATCGCACCGCCACAACAGTCGATATCGCTCGACGATAGCGGCGACGTACGTGCCCGTGTAGTGACATGTCGCGTCGCGACGCACACACGGTCGAGGAGTCGCATTGTGACTAATATCGCGATGCTGTAATCGCTAATCATAGCGCGCGCGTCCAAGATGCTCACTAACGGCACAGCGGAATGCGCACGTAGAGAAATCGCAACTTCGTAAATTCAACCTGGAATATCTCGTGCGCAATGAAACACGGTACGATTACATCAGATCTTATTTTTAATTGTGTCACTGAATTCGACAGGTAGCATTGCTTTTTTATTTAATCTATTAAATACAAAATAAGTCAACACTAGTTCAGTTAGGCTCAATTAGGAGGAAATCAGAAAAGGAAGAAAAATCAGAAAACAGTATAGAAAAGAAGCGTGTATCTTGTAACAAGCTTGGAGAACCACTGATAGGTTTTACCGGGTGCAACGCACCGAGGTTCGCAAATACTGCGTTGCGGCAACTGCACGGCAGTGCCGCGGGAATGGCATTCTGACGAGTGACCTTGAGATGGACACCTCACGACGGACAGAGAGGTCTCGCCTCTCGCGATGAAAGGGGAGACCAAGGCCTGGTATCGCGGCATATCGCGGCGCGTTATACCTACGTGGATTATCCTGCGGATTACGATGGCTGCCGTTCGTGGAACGGCCACGCAATTGCGTAGCGCGAGGAGTAACGCAATTGTGCACTGGCAACGGAACGGGAGAGGGAAGGAGGCGATGAAGAAACGCGGCGGCAAAGGCGAGAGAGGCGAAGAGAGAGAGAGAGAGATCGGGAGAGAAGGATAACAGCTCCACGGGAGCGAGTCGCACGAGTCTCCGCGGCCGGTGACCTCTGCCCCCTCTTCCTCACCTTCGCCGCCTCGTATTTCCCGTACACATGCGATGTGTGCTAAACGCCACCCGCGCCACCATCACCGCTAACACCGCCACCGCCACCGCCATCGCCACCACCACCGCCGCCGTCGGTGACAACGCCGGCGTTTTCCATCACCTCTCGGTACGAACGAGGCGAGCGACGACTCATCTCCGGCCTACCCCACTGCCACCCCCGAGCGCCGGCTTCGTCGTCTCATCCTTGGTGATGCGCAGCTATCATCACTCTACGCATCAATCGACGACTACTTTGCTCGTGATACGGTTGGCCAACCTGACCTGTGCGAGTGAAAGGGGGTGTGCGTGCGATCGAGGCTGCGACCCCTTCGCTTCACGCTCGGTCTACCAAGAACACAGGAATTAGCCGCTTCACCTCGCGACGCGTCTCTGCGCTGAGAATTAGGCAAATCGCGACGCGAACAGAAGTATACGCACGCCGTTAAACGCCTTGCGCGCGGATGGGATAATAAAGATACCATCGCGAGCACTTGCGAAATTGACGAGCTCCACTCGTTGGCTTCGACTGCGTAATAAAAAAGAATTCTACGACGAAATTTTTTTTTTTAGAGGAAAACTCCAGTTATATTTTAAACTCGTAAAAATTATAGTTTTCCCCAAATAGTCGGCTAACGAATGATGAAAAATTAATGATCGCGGTGGAGTGGCATACGCTTTTAAATCTCAAAAATATCAATTTTCCGCAAATAACATCGCGACGCGAGGACGCTACTGAAACATTTCTTTTCCCCTTTGAACGCCGGAATTCGTTCTTCAGAATCGATTACGTTCGCAATCGTCTATCGCCACGCTAGTTACGCGTCGACGTCGTTCTCGCGACTCGCGACGATTATCCGTCTTGATTGTCTTCGAAGTTTCGTGCGGCACGCAGTCGAATGTTCTCGGGAAGGCCAATCGCTCAGGTGCACTGTTTTTCTCACAAGCTTCCCGAACGACGCTCTACCGGGAAGCTTCGCGGCCAGGGTTAACTCCTTAGTCGCCGAGCAACCATTGAGTGAATTCGTTTCCGTTGAGAAACAACGATAACATCAGCAGATTTCGAAGGTACTGAATACGCGATTTGCATTTATTTGCCTGTAACGTCTGTTACTCCATAAAGTTCGCGACCCCTCTCTTCAGAGGATTCTCAATCTTTATCACAATCTTTACTCCCGTCTCCTTTCTTCCCTTCGACCTTTCGCAATCTCATTTTTTACGGTTCAATTCAAGTTAACGAGTAGTTCGACCGATTCGCCCTTTGAAATTTCCTGGCATGGCCGCAACAGTGGAGAAGTCGGCCACGGGAGGAATCAGTAGTACAACCGTCACAATCGTCAGACATTAACAACCTCCCTCTCGACGGTACACTCCACTGAAATAGCTTTAGGGAAATCTAAATCCGCTGACTCTCGTAAACGATCACGACTTCTTTTTATAAGGATTGTAATGTCGCGACACAAACATATAGAATATTAACGAGATGCGCGTAAACATGTCTGGCAAAAGGAACACTTGCATTAGACAACTATTATTACTAACTATTATCTGTGAGCGTAAAACCAGAAAGTATGAGATAGAATGAGCGAAGGTGACTGCCCTAACAACATCGCCGAGTTAATTCTGAAACGGAGCCCGGATCGATAATGAGCGCGCTTCGTGGGTATTCCAGCCACCTGAACTCCAAAAATTGGATACTCTCTGGAGATCCGTTGATGTACAGTGCGAGGGGTGCGATGGTCACGTGATTGCGACGACGACGGGGCCTGTGTAAAATGAGGAGGGTTGGAAGACAAAATTTTCTGTGAAGGATTTGAAGACCGCACGCGACCACTACTACCACCACCAGCTACATCTCTGCCGCTCACACTATAACTCTACCGTTTCTTTCTTCCACCGTCGCTTTTTAAATGCCATCTGTGTCCTTCGTTCTTTCGAAGCTTCTGTTCGCCGTTTTCCTTCTGATCCCCACTCTCGCCGGCCCTATCGCTCCAGTAATGACCTTCCATCCTTCGCCTCACTTGAACCATCGGATTGCTTGATTCTAGGTACCGTCAGGAAACTACTGCCATTGGCGTACTCATCAAAGAAATATTTTACTTTTATATTAGTTTTCAATATGACTTTTATGTGCCAGGACTATGTAATTGTATATTTAAGAAAATTAATTTATCAGAAAATTTTATACTTTTATTAAAGATAATCTATGATAATTGGCAGTATTGTTCGCAAGGGAAAACTTGATATGCGATAACACATTGAACTTTACGTCACAATTTTCCGATGTATATTTTTTGCGCGCAAACTTGCTATTTCTACAAAACTTGGATACACGTACTGACATACGACGATTGCGTTTATTGTTGTAGCAACTTTAATTGCTGTTACTCGACCAGTGAGGAAACTGTGGATTTACGTCGAATAATATTTACAAAATAACGATATTTCGCTGCCGGCGAATGTAGCTTTTTTTCCGTGCAGTTTCTATTATCAAACGCTGAAAAAAATTCGATTTCGCAATTCGGGCTTTTCATCAGTGCGACACCCGTGACGCCGTGACATTCTACGTTCTGCGTTGAGAGAGGAAGAATGCGTTAAGGGGACTGCAGAAAACGCGTGAATTCACGGAGGAATTCACGCATGCAGGCGCCATCGCCACGCAAGAAATGCACACGCAATGGCCGGCTAATTGTCACGCACACGTGTGCACGTCGTGCGACTCGATCGAAAAGGAAATCATGCGACGGGGAAGACAAAGAACAAAGTTTATTAACATAAACTCTTTAAAATCGAATTTTATCCTAATATACAAAAATAAAAAAACAGGTTTGCTAATTGTAACTAATTGACAATTAACTTAAATCGTGATGATATATAATAAACGTAAATTCTACGCAATAAAAAAAATTTGTTTTGTTACTGAAAAAAGGTAACAGAAAGCTAAATAATTCTAAAAAAAAAAAAGAAAAAGAAATAGACAGGTACACGACGAAAGCGAATTCCAAGGATTGCAAGAACGGATGCTGAAAGGGACTACAAAAAGACATGAAAAGAATATCGAGAAGGAAACGTAGAACGGCGAGGGAGACGGAAAATCTCAACTTTCGCGGAAAAGATTTGAGATCCCGACGCACCTTTTGTCGCTCGATGCGTCTCAGCATCTTCTTTACAGTTATGGCTCGAGTCATGCGCGACCGCCGAGGCGAATGTCCGTGAGCGACCGTCGCCGACGGTCAATTAGTCGCCGTACGTTAGTCGCGGCCCGAGCGGAAGGTAATTAAGCTGATCGCATTGTCGCCGTGACAATTAGAGAGCTCATGCGCGACCTGACAACGCGCGGAAAACCGCGGTGAAATCCCGCCGATTAGATTTGTTTCGTGACAAAACTCAAGTCGCAGAGAAAGGTCTTACTAAGAGAATTGGAGTAGTTTCCTGGAAAAACAATGTATCATAACAAGAAGAGAGGAAGAAGCGAAAATAACGCAACCCCTGGTATCCATTATCCGTATGATGTTGTAAGAAAATATATTTAATACGGGATAACGAGGACCTAATACAGGCCTATTACGGAACCAAGAGGACCAGATTACTCCAACAGAATTAGCCCCTGGATGACGTTGGTACGAATGGGATTTTCGAACGAGGCAACGACGAATCGGAGCCACGTGCAAGTTAACGCACTCGCTTAATGACTCGTAGGAAGGGTGGACAAGAAAGTAGCGAAGCGGAGAGGTCGGGTTACGCCGTGAAAGGGAAACGCTTGAATACGGTTTAAGCGGGGCGTGCAGCCAACAACACACAGAGGCGGAGGTCGACAGGCGTTGATATTCTTGTGTAGAGGAGTCTGGGTGTGTATTTTGCTGTGCTGTGCTCTGTGTGTATATGTACGTATGTGTGTGTGTGTATACGTATGTATCGGTGTACGGGACTTCTGCTGATCGATATTACCGTAGTGCACGCCTGTCGCGTATGTACATACTCTTTACCTTCTGAAATTACTAATTCGGAAGCCCCTATTTTCAAAATTTCCAAGAAGATAAAAACGCGTTGTTCTATTTTAAAACGCGCTATATCTGGCTTTTCTTCGTTGACTTATGACGACGCACACGAAATGTTACATCAATAATTTTAACGTAATATCATCATAAAAATAGAAGAAGATATACATTGCATAATTTATAAAGTTTACAACTTCTATTTTAGCTTACGCATAAACATACATTCCTACGATCTTTCATGATAATAATTGTGTTTTCCGTTAATGTTGAAAGACATTATTCTTAGAACCAAGTTTCTATTTTATTCTACCTTGTACATATCACCGATCCAAAAAGTTTGCAAGCTAATGATTGACAGCGTTAACAAACCAACGGATCGTTGGTGCTGACCGATGATTTTGCCGCAGCCTGCAAATTTCCGTGCACAGGTCCAGGGAGATCAGTTGTACCGAATTAGGATTGCCGAACAGGTTTGTGTGCGTCGGCGTCGCGAGACCGGGATGCGGATTGCGATCACGCTTGTTGCACGCGCGACGACGACGACGAAAGGGATTAATTTTCATTAGCTCGCCTCTGCGTGCGCGCGCATACGTTTACCGAGCAATGAACATCTCAACCAAATCTGAAATCACCGAGATTAAGTCGCTTAAGTATCACGGTTCTTACGATTTAGATCTTCCTTCGTTGGATAATATAAAACACCGAAATTCTGGTAAGTCGCAACCACGCGGGTTGTATTATTTCTTTATTATTTATATATAATATTATTTCTTTAAAGTACGCAGCAGCCATTAATCAATTGTTGCATCAGAATCGGATCGCAGCAATCTGCTTCTCCTCGATAATCGCGGATGAGGTACAAAGTAGGTCTAATAGATAGAAATGCAAACTTCGAGGTCGATAATTGAAGCGGCAATGATGAGCATCAGCCACTCGACCCAGACGGATCGCAGGTCTCTCGTCGTCAGGCGCAGTTTAATCGGTAAGCTTCGAAATGATATTAGCCGATCAAATCGAGTCCCGTGTGTACCTAACCGGAACGAATACCCTGGTAAAAGATGTCGACGCCTCTTCCAGATGAAAATGCAATCGAACATTAGTGGAAAAACCAGAGAACAAGAGCCAATGGAGAGAATTGAATCTACGCGTGATTGATTTGTCGACAGGAAAGAAGAGGCGAATATCTCATGATAACACTCTAATGTTCTCGTATAAATTAGCTTTTCGATTCTATATTAAAATTTATTAGTAATTCTGCAAAGGTTATTAATTTTATTACGCGGAAATATTGAGAGTATATTTCTTCCTGCTGTCATAATTATCTCTCGATAGAAATTATTCGTAAATACTGCATCATAATTTTTAACATGCGTTTAGAAAATTTCAGCCATGACGCTGAACGTAAATGTAAATTCACACAGAGATTGTCGTAGCGGAAAACGGACTTTTTTCATCGTGTACGATGCCGTCAATTACAATACTTTAAAGCTACGATTCTCAGCCGGCATTTACCGACTATCCCAGCGATAACGTTCATCGTTATCGAAGGACCGATCGATATAGTCGTTGCGAGGAGACTTTAGACCGCTCTGTCTGATACGCGGAGACTGCGAAGGGGAACGGACGATCGAACAGAAGAAAGGAGAGTCAAAACGGGTGCGAAAAGAATTTAGCGGTGGTTTGTGGAACAGAGGCGGCCCTTTGAAAAATTCTTCGCGAGGATGGATCAGAGGGAAAAAGCTGACAAACTGAGATATAGAGGATAAAGAAATGCAAGTAAAGTACGGCTAATAGAAATAAGGCAAAAGGGGGCGAGGAACAAGAGGAAGTTTGAACTAACGTGATAGAGCGAGAAAAAAATAAAATTTCCAGTGAGAGAGAGAGAGAGAGAGAGATGTGAAGAGTAGCTGCTGCTGGCTGTGGCTCCCCGATATCGATTTCCGATAGGCGGCATTTAGTGCTCTGTATATTCTGTCTGGTCCCCATACGTGTCTGATACGAGGACATATACGTATCCGTGATGGGCACGACACCGTGATACGCGGTAGGCACCGGAGAACCGGGGGAAAGGAGGGGGAGTGAGGGAGGATAGGAAGGAGAGGCGAGAGGCCGCGGGCGCTGCAAATTGCAGTCAAGCGGCATACAAGGTGACGCAAAGGGAACGGCCGATGCGTTCCCGATGAACCTCGGAGGCGAATGACCCTTTCGCGTAGCAATTAGAGAGACCTCGAAGAGAGATTGAAGACCAGTACTGGTGATGGTGATGGAGACTCGGTAGTGGTATGGTGCATAAAAAACAAATTCGGGTGAAAATTTTTTGTCATTGTTTTTCTCACTGTTTTGAAATTAAATTAATTCAGCGAAAATAATAAAATAAACTTGAAATTAAATAAATAATGAAAAATGAAACATTTTTAAAAATTCATAGAGATTAAATACAAAAGATACATATAATTTTTTATATAAAACTTATCAAATGAAAAAGAATTTACTGTTTGAATATTACAAACAAGAGCGAATATTAAAATGAACTCGTGTTTTTTATCGTTTTTTAGAAACCATTCAAACTTGTGCAATTGATTTTGCTCGCTAAAATATTAAAACCAATAAATAATCGTCGATAAATGGAAGCTACCGGTCATTTTCGAGATATTGCCGTCCGATAAAATAATATTCGTGGGATTTATCGGCATAAAAAAAGAGTACCGAGAATGTAAGACGGTAAATATCGCCGGCAATTGCAATTAAACGTCGTAATGGAATCTCGTTGCTTCCGTGCCTTCATGAAGCGCAACGTGTTATTATTCGAGTGCACTAACGGTGTGCCACATCGGATTCTATAAATAATATGCAATGGACGCGAATATTCCGGATTTAACCGAGCATTCTAAGTTTGTTACCACCTCAAATCAATCACAATTCCGACGTGATATGTATAATTATTTCCTTATTAAAAATTTAAATTACAAGTCAAGCTAAAAAGATATTTTCTGTTGTGTCATTCATGATTCTATTCTCAATATTTTAGAAAATAAAAATTATAAATCTAATCGACAAAAGATTGTTTGGATTTGTAATATTCCTAAAAAAAGATTAATATTTTTTACACGTTAATTAACATTCGACGATGAGACTAATGTGTCGATTTCTAGAATAATAATAGAGAAAAGATCTCGGAAGAAATATCCTCAGAGTTGCTTTTCAATTTTACAAATAAGTATACGTGAAAGAAATTAATATTATTTACAATTTTTTATAAAATTCAGTAGTTATGCTGTATTGTAACCACACCGAGATTTTACATTTTTCCCTGACTTTTCTCGACGTTCTCTGACTTTTACACAATTTCCTACGACCCGTGGCAATCTCGGTTTCTTAATCAACGAGAACAAATGTTCGATCTGTGATCCACAGGGATAGCGAGGCACGGCTCGATTTACACAGAAGGGATTCGCCTTCTCGGATTGAAAGATGCTCTCACCACGGCGAACGGGCTGGTCGTGCAGCCGGGGTGTAATTAGCCCGCACAATAGCGAAGGTGCCAGTAAACTCCTCATTAATCAAAACCTCCGCTTCCAAGAGAAGACCTTGCCCGTCCCCCCTTCTATCTCCCCACGCGCGTTGGAAGGTCCGTATTAATTATTGCTCGCGGTTGGCCTTTGTTTACCCCACCAATATTCCATCCACCACCGCGAGAGGCTCCCTCCTCGTTTTACGAGCGAAAATTTCCGCGAAGCCGATGTTGACACTGTTGTTCCTTAATCGCCGATCGATACACTTGTCTAATCGCCAATCGGCGCACTCCGCGACGCTTCGAGAGGGAAAGGGTAATATCATCCCCTCTTACTAGGAGAGCGCCGATGATTGTAGCTTAACGGAAGCATCGCCTTCTCCACCCCTGTTTGCTCTCTCCATGCTCCGTCATGGCCGTGCGCCACTCACGAATATCCTACGGCTGAGGCTGAGTAAACTTGTCCCAGTTTTCAACTCTCCGTGGCTTTCGACGATGAAACAATGAAACCAACTATAAACGTGCGAATCATCGTGTCCTCAAATCGACGTGTAAGATCCCGTCAATGACATCCACGAAGTAATCATCCAGCGATCCTCAATTATACGGATAGTCGCAGACGGACTTTGTGGACAAACGGGAACAAACAAGCGCAATAATCGAAAATAATTTGCGGATTACTTGCGCGCGAAAAGCGTACCGAAGTGCTTTGAGTGAAACTGATGTTGGTAAAGGCCGAGGGTAGAGGACAGAGGGCGGAAGCGGTAATCGATGCTCAGCACCAATTAGTAAAACCAGCCGCCGGACTTGCTTTGAGCCGTTTCGCGGAACAATGCGCGACGAAACGCGTGTATCGATCGATTCTTTGAAATTTCTCCCGAGCTCGAGAATTCGAGAGCCTGAGAGAAAAAGAGAGGGTAGGAGAAAGAGAGAGAGCGCCGCCGCTGCCTTCACGCTTCATACCGTTCACGAAGTGCGCGCCACGTGATGATGTCTTAGAGACCGCTACAACGATTCGTACAACACGATTAAAACAACAAATAATCCTTTATGGAAGTAATCGCGTTGTTTTTATATCTCACATTCTATTTGTGTAATACAACGCTCGTCGTAAAGACAAAGCCGTCTTTTCCTGTGAGATGAGCAGGATGCTGCACCCTTGCTTACAGGGTGTCATCCCGCTGTTGTCCTACTTCGTGCGGGCCTGTGTGAATGTGTACGTGTGTGTGCGCGCGCATGCCACAGGCATGTGGAGAAGCGTGTCCTTGCGAAGTTTCGTCTGCTTCTCCTGGTCAACGTTCCTACGCCTGCTAGCCGGGTATCGACCGGGCAGAGGATGAGGCGCGATTTAATCCTCTGGGAGTAAAAAGGGCAAGAGCGAGCGAGAGAGAGAGGGCGAGTTGAACGATAAAGGAGGATAAAGTTGGACCGTCAAGAGTTCTCGCTCCTATCATCTCACGTGAAAGGGGAATTGTCTCGTAAAATAGTCAAGCGTTGCGGGAAAGCGTGAAAGTCCCTTTACCGAAGAAGTAAATCGAGTCTTACGATCAGAGAAAAGAAAGTGCCAGGTGAATTAAACATAAAGTGGAAAGACGGACGACGTTCGGGGCCGATATTAACGTTAAGCAATCCCACCGTCAGATTTGCGAAATCTGAGGATACCCGTACACAGAGAGATCTAACGTTTCATAAATTCGCTCGAACATACGGAGAACATCGCGAGTAATGTTTTACATGAAATGGAAGAGAATCCTAGAGCATTTTATCACTGTCGAGAGATCGTTTAGCTGTCGGCGGGAGGAAAAAAAATCTCAAGGACGCTTTGCACAGCGACTGCATCAGACGAGACTGAATATCTCGAGATCTTCGACTTTTCGATCGAGTTATCCTTCCGTCGCATTCGCCACTGCCAGAAAAACTTTCGACTACTCGCTAACCGGCGAGGAATAATCCTCTCAGGAATATTCCTGCCGGGTGTTAGTCGTCGCCATCGCCGCCGTCGTTATCGCGGTACGGTAACGATCGTCGACGTTAAAGTCACGAGAGAGGGAGGGAGGGAGGAAGAGAGAAGCAGACCCGAGAGAGGAGAGGAGAGAGAGAGGCGCGCGCGCGCGCGCGCGAGTGGGACGGAGGAGAAACAGGAAGAGACGGCGAAACTCGACGAGGGGTTGAAGAGGGAAAACGCGTGCGGGAAGGGTAGTAAAGGAAAGCTTCTCGTGTGTGTACAGGTGTGTCTGCCGGAGAGCTCCGCGAGGGAATGTTAATTAATTAGCGTTGCGGCATTGATCACGCCGTTACTTTGCACCGCGCTGCGCCCTACACACCGACACGCCATCATTGCCTGGGAGTCCATCCTCTCTCTCTCTCTCTCTCTCTCTCTCTCTCTCTCTCTCTCCTCCTCGGCACCGTTTTCTACGCCGCCTCCATTAACCGTCGGTGCAGCCGTCGCTAATGGCAGAGTGCGCGATACCCGCCACTGTCGACGTCGTCGTCGTCGTCGTCATCATCGCGAAACCACTCGTCTTGAAGAACTCCCGTCGACTGCGCCAGACTGCTCGCTCGAATCGGCAAGCAAAACGGCCGTATGTAGGCATCACGCGACACGAGAAACGTCGCACGCAAGGCGCTATACTTGACAGCAAAGAGCATGTCGATGAAGTAAGCCCGAAGGCAAACGACGAAGCACGAATAGCACGGTATTCATATGAAAGCGTTTCACCGCCGACTTTAGTTATTTCAAGCCCGAAGGAATCAGGGTTTCAGGAAGTGTCACAACGCGGAGATATTTATAGACAAGTAACTTTGCGATTTATCGTCTGCAGCCAGATAGAAAACAGCGAATAACATTATAATTATACATATTGTATTTTATTTTCTTGTGTAAAGACTAAAAATAAATATACGTCACGCTAGTATTACGAAAGTAAATAATTCTTCGTCAAATTGTCGATAATTAAATCTTCGAGTTTGATATTTGTTAAGTTAAATAAATTAAAATTTTTATATAATTATATACATACTTTCTCTTTATAAATTCGGACACTCAATCGTTCAGATGCAAAGATCTCAGTTCTATACGGAGACCGAGCAAGGATAATTCGTCAGCGCTCCGAGCGACAAAGAATTACGCCGGCAGATCCGGACTAGAGCGAGAGAAAGAGAGAAAGCGGAAGTAGCGCCCGGCAGAGGCGACAGTTTTTTTCCTGCGGAGATTTGTGTCAGCCAGAGCGGCGGAGCTCCGCATGGTGGTATCTAGAGCGTCGAACCACCACCCGTTTCAGTATCTACATCCACAGTGTCCACCTACACACGAGGAAGCATCCTCTGCACACATCCTGGAATGCCACTCAGCCACCTCGTTCGCACCTACGCGCCGCCCTCGTGAGGAGAGGAGAGGAGAGGAACAGCGAGATTCGCACTCGGGGGATCGCGGACGAGCAAGGGGGCAGATGACGCTTGTAGGCAGAGTCCTCGCCCCCGAGAGATCTCATCATCGCGCTACCACCGAGAGAGAGAGAGAGAGAGAGAGAGAGAGAGAGAGAACGAGGGCGAACCCTCGGGAAAGTCAATACCTTCAGCCAAGATCGCACCTTCGGAGTGCCTACTTTTCCGCCTCGCTCTTTCGACTGCCGTCTGCCTTTTCCTATCCTGCTTTCGCGACTAGAAATTCAGATTGCAAAGAGTGTTCGTGCCGCAAAAGTTATTGAAGATAACTTCGATCGATGTTTTATCCATGACGTTTTACGGAGATTTTATGTAACTTGATCGCGTGATGAATAAAATGTTGATTTCCTATTGTTACATCGTGGATTTTCATGAATCATTAATCGTAATACACGAAATATAATAAACATATTTTTAAAATCATGTAATTAATTATACTTTGGGTCTGTTTATAAAATTGGATATACTACGTTCGTAATTTGATGGTTACCATTTAGAATTTCGTATATCTGAAATTAATTCGGCGATTAAGGCAACACATCATGTGCAATCGTTTTTATTAATGGCTTCGACTTAATTCTGGCTTATTATCGTAATTACGGATTTATATATTCGCATACTAAATCTCAAGAGAATCTTTAATTAAAGTCAAAGAACATCAAACATTTAGATTGCAACGATTTTCTCTTGTAAAATTTATAAATCACCTGTATTTTTGCAATCGATGCATTATTAATGTATCTATCAGACTCTACAAATTATAGGTTTTGAACAATATTAACTTAGCATCAGTCTCATTTAATAAAAACACAATTATAAGGGATGTTCGGCGAAGAATTTGAAAAAGAAATGATTCCTATATCTCAAGTTTTCATTTTTTTTCGCTTCTCCGCCGAGATTTTCTAATTCGCGACTTGAGCCGCGCCGCTTCCTCGCTTCCAGGTCGTCGCGCCGCACCTGATACGCGATCCGTTACACGTCGCGCGAAGTAGCCGAGTAATGGGAATCGGATACTTCGGCCGCGGCTGCGCCATACACACTTCGATCGTCGCTACGTCGACCGACGTACAACCACGAAGAAGGGCCGTTGTGCGCGCGGCACGCTCGCGGCAAATCACCTTTGACCCAGATTAGAGACACCACTTCGCCGGCGCGGACGGGGGAGGCCGCGCGGGTATATTAAACCGTTGCGATATTCGGAATTATGCGCGTTGGCGCAGCCAGTCCTATTATAACCGGCGCGTCTCTCTTGGCGGCTCCTGATTGGCGAGACGTACAGGCGTTCTCGTCGGTATACGCGGTGATGGTTGCTCGTCTTTTTCCCTGTGCATTCGTTTACTAGCGCATCAGGTCATGCTAGCTAGATGTCAAGATTCCTCGCAGTTTTCGACACGTTTCATTCCTGTTCACTGCGCTTCTGATTTCTGACAAGTCTTTCCTTCGACCTTTTGCTTTGTAATCACTTTTTATTAATTTGTTTGAAGGAATGATGCATCCTGATGGACTCGCTGAAGAAGAATGACGAAAATTGACTGTTTTCTTAAGAGAAATATTCGCCCAATTCTTTATTTATTTAATAGATCTTTTAAAATCATAAAATAAAAATGAAACCGATAAAAAAATTATCTTGATAGTTGACGCAATAAAAAGAGCATTTATATTAAACTTACATTATTTTAACGCACGACGATCTTTACATGAAAAGGGGAGCGAAAGCAGAACGCGCTTTAGGGACGTGGAAAACTTGGGGCGCTAATAATTCCTGAATTCCTCGCGCCTTCGCCGTGTTTCGATGCGCATCAAGAGCGAACGTTTGGAACACGGTGGCGAAACATTAATTTCAAATCGTGGATAAATGTTTGCTCGGCCGGTCGTGCTCGGGTTACAGGGAGGGTGGCTACGCCAGAATAAGCTAGAAGGGCCTTAACGCCGAGGCTATCGTGAAAGGACGGTGTTGCTTACGGTGGCGGCTATTGGGATCCGGGGAATCGTACAGCCTCGGCGAAGGCGGCAAAGGGACATCATCGGGAATGTGTGTGAGTGAGTGTGACGAAACGAGAGAGAGAGAGAGAGAGAGAGAGAGAGAGAAAGAGACAGAGAGGGTAAAGAATAGTACTACGTGCCCCGGATGCCAACTCTTCGGGGTGGTTTATATGGAACAATCGCACAAGCGAGCCATGCGACCGCGTCAGGGTGGCTTTCGGGAAAGCTGTTAATGGCCAGCACCTCCAGAATACACGACGGGCTCTCGAGCTTCTTCAAACACGACCACAATGATTGAAATGGAACCGTGTTTGCGGATTGTCCCGTCGGATCATGGAAGCCGCATCTTCTTGATTAATTTGGACATTATTATTTTTCTTCTCGTACAACAAATACGTCATACTGATACAGCACGCTATAACAAGATACTGATGTAACGTGGGACGCGTAAAGTCGGCGCAAGATCCCCTTGCTCTAAGAAATTTAGCTGTTATGCTAACAGCAGGAAGAGTCATCGTCACCTACTAAAATCATGGAGCAATAAGAGCGAGATATAAAACGCCGAGCGTCATCGTCGACACGGCGACAGGAGCTCACCGTCAACAGCGAAATATTTCGAGCAAGTAGGTCGTAAGAACTCCTAATTAAACGTCCGAAAATACGCCCGGCGCGAGTATTTCGGGATAGAGTGGTGCGTGAACAACGACGAAAAGATGTCGAGTTCATTGCACGCCGACCGGCCAGCGGTAAATGTCTCTCCGAGATTCGCTTCGTCACCGACGTGAACGCGAAGATATGATCTGTACGATTTCTACGGCGTATTAAAACGATATGGCGGCGGCGCGCTTATTGTAAAGTAACGTGGTCTCGAGAAATCTCAGTTTCTATCTCTGGACACAATTCTACTAAGCGAATGCGTCTGCTCGTCACGATCTGACATTCGATACAAATCCGACGAATGCAAAAAGAATTCTCACAAGAAAAGACGCGATAGCGAAAATGAGAAAAGTAGCACGTGTTTTCATGCGACAGCTATTCGTGGATGTGCATAATCCAGAAAATCTCGCATAAATACGTTACATCATACATGATTGTAAACAAGACTATGACAGACAATGCGGCTTTATCGAGCCAGTGTTTCGGTGATCCGCTTTGAATCTCGATTCGAATTCGTATCGCATGTGTTTAAGGAACAGCGTAAACGAAATTTAGTTAACGGCATATTTGAGTCTCTGCCAAGAAAAGCTCGTTTATACGATATATCTTGAAGTTACTCACGCAAGTCCGTCACATTACACGGCATGCATTTGATTAATAATAAATCAAGTTCAACATAGAAATATTTTCACGTCGAGACAACATTACTTAATAATGTATTTATAAAGACAATGTCATATTTTTTGTTAGATGTTTACAGTGACATGATTAAAATAGACAAAGTATTAAAAAGTATTAAACTTCTACAAATGAAGTTATGACATAAGTCACATAATGTAACATTGTAAAAATATGTGACTTGGAGACGAAATCGAAGGTTAGTTTTGCGTCTCCACAAAAGTTTCCCTAACTTTCACAAGAACGCAATCTGCAGTTTGCGCAAATTTTCAAAAAGTTTCGATCGTATCTGTTTGCATAATGTTAAGCGGAACTTTCTACATGCTTCAGAACTTCATATACATCTTTTATATTAAATAAACTACGAATTCCCGTTTCTCGCGCGACAAGTATTTCCGTTGGTTTTTAAACCTACGTCAATGTTCTATTCTGATACAAATTCCAAGTTCACGCTAATTCTATGTGCATATTTCTTCAAGTGCGACAACATAGTAAGGCCACGCATAATCAATTGCGTACAACGTACGCAATAAAATATGGAGATACAGAAATGTGCAGGATAAATTGCCGAGGAAATAAATTCAGATCTAGCTGAATCGATGAATTATGCGAAAATGGAATGCGAGATGCCATCAGGCTTAGAGAATTAATTATGTTTAAAAGACGGGCATTATACATCGCATGATTTCCCGTGTGGCTCATTACAGTATGGTTTGATACTGCAGCAAGGCCATTGCGATTTCATAATTGCGTCGGCCATTGGTACAACTTTGGACCTTCCTCGAGCGAGATCGATTTATATCGCGGTAAAGCCTCGCGTAAGCGATGCAGTTGCATGGAGATGTTCGGCAAGCATGCATATTCGATAAGATACGATCAAGGTGGATCAATACGTGCATGGCACATGATTTTTCCAGCATCCGGGAAAAATCGTGCTCGAAGACCAAAATAAAGTCTGTTTGCTGATTGCAAGCTATATTCGGACTGCACTAAACAGGGCGCATTAAAACACTGTAAATTGTTTACGCCACATAGCGTTGTTTGACGATAAGCTCTTTGCATAAATATTGCAATAAATGAGAAACACTAATTTACTTAGGACTTAAAGCGATGGCTTCGGCATACAAAACCTTGCCACGCGACCCCTCGGGACGATCGCCAACTTATCGAACGATACCTCCGACGTAGCAGTACTACTGCCATTAGCAAAATGAAAGCTGCACCGACTAAGCCTAACTTATGACTTTAATTATCGCGTAGCCATTACGCGCCGCTGTTTGCCGTTGACGTCGGCCTCTTTTCATAAAGTTGCGAGACTTATAGTACTCCACGATTACTCAGGTGTCGACGATACCGCAAATTTTTATTGCAAAGCGTGACTTTTCACATATATAGGGACAAATGGACCTCGCGGATGGAAAATTGCACGAATGAGGATGAAAAGAACAAGTGTTTTTTTTTCTCCGTACGCTGAGCAGAACTCGACGACTAGTGTTGCATATAGACATGTCGGCATTTTAATTGAAAACGTTATCCGTGATACGAATGCCTCCTCCGGTAGTTAACATTTCACTCATTTCTTTTTTTGCTTTATTTATTATAACGCGTTGATACGAACGAATCGCTGATTGCCTTCGGCTTTTAATTGCACAACTTTACGTTCGAATTTGGCACTCGAATTAAATTTGAGGCGCGTATTCTTTCATAAATTTGCAAACAAGAGCAAACTTTATTTAGACGCGTTTCTTTCTCATAAATTTCAATTTTTCAATATTAAACGTTTTAATGATATTAAAATAAATGGAAGAGAATAATTTTGTTGTGTAATCTTTAATATATTCAATGTTAAATCAAATATTTCAAATTACAAATTATACATTCTTGTTTATCGTTCAAATATTAATTCCTTTCCTCGTCGAATATTTTAGATTTTAAATTAAATTAAATTCATGCTTTTGATACACATTACAAAAAATTATCGCTAATCACATATCGCGCCATATTTTACGAAATTTTCAATTTTAATATTTGTTAAAACAAGAACAACAATAGGGATCCAGCCGAAGGATGCGGCAAGAAGCAGGAGCACACAGACACAGCCGGAGAGGGATAGATATGAGCGCCGAGTCGTTTTAAAATGCATCTGGGAGACGGCGTTGCTTTCAGAGGAACGAGGAGCTTTGCGCGCGATGGAATGGCTCTCGCAGAGTATATGACTGCGAGATGAACGACGGGACGAGATAGACGGGCGTCGGGTAGATAGGTAGGCAGGCATGAGAGAACGAACGGCAGGAGAGACCGGACGTAAAGGGAGATGCATTGTTTACAGTAATGAAGGCGTAAATAAGTGATGAGCCGAGCGACGCATCGATCTCGCTCGACGGGCCCTGCCTCCGACTTGCTACGGCACTGTCCCCGGCAAATTCACCCCGTTGCCATTCACCCCCTCACCCTGTTCCTTCCCGTCCACCCTGGAAAGTCTGCCGAGACTTTCAGGGGGACGTGGTATTTTACCGCCCTGCACTTTCGGTTTAATAACCTTCTTTCTCATGTCATCCGGCAAACGGCGCGCCGGCAGCAGCGCGTATACTTTCCCGAAATATATATTACGATTAGAATTAATTTTATCATCCCGCTGCAGAGATCGGGCGAGTTTAATGCGAATAATAATGTGAATAAAAATACATATATTATCGCAAAGTTCAATGATGAAAAATATCTCTAGCCGAATATATCTGATCTCCCGTAGATGTTGATGTTTCTAATATACAGGTAATACTGTTTTGATGATATTGCAAATATTTTCGTTTATCGCTGTCATGCAATGTCTAACGGCGTCTATAATTTACACGACTTGCCCCCTCGAGCGCAAGTAGCGCAACCAGCGTATGATCAGACAGACAGAAATAATATGTAGAAATCAGTAGAAATGTATGAGAATATCTCGTTCACAGGCCAATTACACAAAGATACATTATTATAATATACAGACAGTTGTCAATTAATTGTGATATATATTTGTAAAAAGAAGCTTTTTAAATATAATGCAATGATAAGAAATGGAAATACAAATTTAATATATAATTGATGCACGTATAGAATTATATGCGTAATATTTTCGGCATGTATCTTCGTAAATGCGCACAAAGTAAAAAATAATATCTGTTCAATATTTTTCACGTAGACAGGAATTATTATTTTCATTATAATTGTGCTGACGTAAAATCATCGCGTGTCCGCGCGCGCATCGGGGGATTCGCTGGAAACTCCGAAAATACCAGCTCGCCGGATTTTACAACCGACACCGGGTCAACGTTACCGTCGCTGTCGATCGATTTATCGCGGTCCGCGTCTCGCGAACATATTTACTCGATTAAAAGCGTTCACTCGGCACATACTCGGCATGCACGTTTTTAATCTGCTTTCAACATATCGGACTTGTCGCGCCACGTTCGTGCCGTCCGCTCGCAGCGTGCTTGCCGCTCGAGAGAGAGAGTCGCTGGACGTAACTTCCGTCGTCGTCGTCGCGAATAAACGGCGCGACGCGACGGACGGTCCACACATGTCTATCGCGAATGAAATTAACATTGAATAAGAGCCGCGGCGCGCTTTATGCTTCATTGAATCGGCCATAAACTCTCCCGCGTAACGCGCAGTACGTCTTGTTTTTCCGCGCGTGCATTTGCGCCTCGCAAGCGCGTGTAACGTGTCAAGAGAGTTTACTGTTGGTGTAACAAAAAAGAGAAAGAGAGAGAGAGAGAGAAAAAATGTTGGTTTGAAAAAAAGCGAGGAAGATACGCGCGCGATTTTCCGCGTGACTGTCCGAACGCGCACGATTAGAATGAATACACGATAGCGCGACATTCCCAGCTCCATTGCACAGCGCTACTTCACCAGTGTAAGTCGACTCCCGCAAAACAGAGGTGAAAAATGAGTTAATATACAGTTGCAATGAATCGGCAGAACTATAAGCGACAACATCAAGGGCGCAACACACAAACATCAAAGTGACAGTGAATTATGGCCAATACTGTCTTAATGGCCGCGATAAAAAGTATACTATTGCTGTCATTGGACCATATGCATGCGCATTTAAATGATATTTTCCTCCCTCCCCCCCCCCCGCTCTCTCGCTCTTCGCGTTCTTATAGTTCTATGAAGAAAGATTTGTTCCACTTTATATGCAAACTACCTTGACTCAATTCCGACAAATGATCGCGGAAACAGACATGAATCATCGTATTTTTCTTTAAAATTCCGCGGCGAGTAACGATCGAGGGCTATTTGATCGAGGTGATAATAACAATACAAAGTTCTCGCAAAGGTAAAAATTTTTCTCTTATCTCTCCCAGATTTTTCATTTTCAGTAATTTACAATTTTCACGATTTCCTCAGTTTCCCAATAAAATGACAATTTTTAATTTTTTTCCTGAGACGCGTACTCAGAATAATAAAATATCAAGAGCACATTGAAAGCAAGATAGAATAGTAGAATATTATCGAAGTATCACCATGATTGCCTCGCGCAAACATCGCAAACTATCATATACGTAAGGATGGCCACCAAAGAGATCAGCATTGAATTGAGCTTACGTCATGTTTCCATACGGAAAGACAGTCTCTGGTATCATCGGGAGCATCTCGTCGTCGTTCGCCACGCCTAATTATCATATCTTCGTGCGTCGCGTATGAGGGGCGCGCGTATAGACATTGGATGGCATACAAAGGCGAAGAAGGACTGTGTGCTTATTAAATTGAAATCGACGCTTTTGTTTTAATAATCCAAGTGCGCTATTTTATAATGCAATTACTAGAATGCAATTATTAGAAAGACGTAGGTATTATTAAGAATTAGATAAAAATTAGGAGAGTAAATTAATCAAGATAATTAAACAACTAAATAAATTAAACTTTTAAAAGAATAATGTAATTGTTATCTAATTATTTCCATTATTCAAAATGATAAGTGCAAAATTTCTGTTCTCCCGCTTTTTGCGTTTCTCGATCCTTATTATTATATTAAATTGTCGCCTATAAGTATTATTGCAAAATATGTCATACATGTGTGCGAACGTGTATTCGCGTTCGTTTTTTCCTCAAATTTTTAATTAGCAAACTCTATCTGCCAACATTTAAAAATCAATGAAATCTTAATGCAAGAGTACAGAATTTCGATAGCGCTGGCAAGCTTGAAATTCACCGTCGTTTAATTTTCGAACCTATCTAATATTCTATACACCAGATAATTAAATTCGATTGCCGTTTTGATTTTACCATTAAACAATTAGATAAATCGATTACAAAGATTTATATGATTACAATTATATGGATACAACTTATCAAAAATAATATTAATTATAAGATTTATTTATTAATTATAATTTTTTGATAGCATATTTTAATAAAGTTTGAGTTTTATTTTAAAACAATGCTGAGTACCATTGCTGATTAGCGAACGCATAAGTATTCAATAGTGAGTGATCGTTTTGATACTTCTTAACCGACGAGTGATCTACAATCATCATCCCAGAAAGAAAGAGGTGAACAGTTAGCACAGTTAGGTTGAATGTAGTCGAACAAGCGTGCGGGAGTTTGCCGTGTCATCGAGAAGGAATTAGTAGCTACCGCGTTAAAAATAGCGCGGTGGCAGCGAAATGATTCTGCTGCGGGGGGAAGAGTGGGAGAATGGAGAGCGCTACGAGCAAAGTCGAACTAAATTCTTGATTTACAAGTGGAACGGAAGCGACTATCGCACAAAGCCGTGGCTCGCGCGTCTAACGCACTCGTAAACGAATTTTATCGTTGCCACGGTTACGCAGATGAGCCAGCTGGAAGCTGTGTCGCGAGTGGAAAATAGAGATACTCCAACGGGGGAAGATTCTACGTAGGTGCCACAGTTTGATGACCACATTGTATATCTTTTAAGATATTACTTTGACCGACATTGCGATAAACACGCGAGTGCGTGGAAAATTTAAATCTTTTTTTTTCATACACGATCGAGAATTGAAATGTAAGAACAAAACGTTGTTATAAAAAATGAAAATAGTGTGTTTTACATTCCACTGATAATAAAATGTCTGTCCACTGATAATAAAATAATTCACTATAGAAATATTAATACAGAGTGAAATCCGAATTAATGAGTCTAAAAATCCACTACGAATGAATGAGAGGCTTTTCAAGAATTTAAACGGAAATCAAATATTATCAATAACATTAATAACTGTAGTCTAAATTTACCCAAGAAAATATCTCTATTATCCGCGTGTAGATTTATGCGTCGGAGAGTACGCTGTTGCAGGGCGAGAGAGGCGCCTGCTCGATCGAAAGAACGCGTTTACAAGCGTGGCATTCCATGTTGGTCGGAGCCCGAGTTATTTGCAGTCGGTTGCGATTGCACCCCAGATCGTGGCCTCTTTTTGCGCCAAAGACGACGGGAACCAGAAGCATCGACAAGCGAGATAGCACCGAGGAGAAATCTTATCGTCTTGAGTGGCGATCGAGCATCGTCGACTTGAAGTTTGTCAAAAGGTCCAGTTACATTAAGGGATCGCGAGTTGATGCGTTCGATAGCGCACCGGCGTCGTGCAACTCCGTATTCGGAAATGTATCGAGAAACGATAAACGCGAAACTATAATAAGGTGTGTATTGTAGTATATTTAGTGAATCCCAAAGCCTCTTATAGCCACGAAAGCGTTCGCGCACGTTTAAAGGCAACGCGCGACATTAATACGTAGCGACCTATCTTTAGAGGCGAGCTAATCTCGGTCCGCGGAGGAAAGAAGAAAACACGGCTCGATCGAAGCGTATGCCGGCTCGCGCGGGAGTCTGACCGCACACGCGGTTCCGCTTACAATCCCGCATGCGGTGTACGGAAAAAAAATGTGCGACTTCGACGGAGAGGCGCGCGCTCGCGCCGCCAGAGTGGGAGGACTCTCTGGAAGACGATGATCGCGATTTAAGAGCATCGTCGTCAACGCCGCCGTCGACTCCGCCACGTTGCTGTATGCCGACCGGCTCTACTATTTTTGAGAGATGTTTATCTGGCCTGGATCAAATATATAGTTATGAGTTCCAGAAGGCGCTCGATAGTTCCCCGAAGAGGTCACTATTGGCCACCGCCGCCGCCGTTGCCGCCGCCGCTCCGCGGAACGCCGCACCAAAAATACGCGTGCCGAACGAACGTGCCGCGGTCGGGCTACTTGTCGACGCGTTCGTTCGGTTGCCGCGATATCCTCGGCGACGTGCCAGACTTGAGAGACGACCGGGGATAGCGATGGCGCCGATATCCTCGCGACAAGACGCGTTCAACACCTCTAGGATGATTCAAATAAAAAAAAAATCATTTTCACCTAAAAAAAGTATTTTACGTCCAAAGCAATTTCCCATAATCTCATATTCTAAGCTTACTGTTTTACAGCAAACATATTCCTCTTTTAATAAAGTGAAAAATACTTCTTTTTCTCTTAAATACTTTTATTTATACTATTTTTCTCTTGATTTTAGAGAAATCCTTTTGAGGTTAATATAAGAGTAAAATCCTCTAAGAGAATTCCACGTATATATAAATAAAAAAAAAATTTTTTTTTAATATTTTCGAAAAAAATCCGAAAATTCGATTCAGAATGAAGGATGCACATTTTGCGAAAAAGATCATAAGACAAATTTTCAGTTAAACGTAAAATCACAGATTAGTTATACGCAGTGTAGAATAATGCAAGAATATACAATTTGTACACAGATGTAAACGAAACGAAATACGCGTCGCTCGTAGACTGCGAGCAAGGTAGCGACCATTACTGTACAGGAAGATATTCAGGAGGAAGCAAACGTCCGACGCCACTGGACACGTGCAGCTCGGCTACATCGTTTGTCTTGCGGACTTTGTTAGCCTTGTTACATATGAGAGCGATGTGTACTTACTTCAGAATATCGCCGCGCATCGGAATCGCGCCGAACGAAAATACTCGCTGACACGTCGCCGTTTCGATAAAAGATGCAAAAGATCCCCGAACGCGATGCTATTCGAAGGCGACATATGTATTGAGTGGATTTGACTTTCAATCGGAATTAATTATACAAAGATGACAAACGCTACAAAAATAAAAAGAAGTACGTGCAATAAAATTGTCCTCAAAACATTCCAGCGTCATTCGCGAGTATATCTTAATCTTAATCTTCTCGGATCGCGCACGTACGACGGCGTTCGTAGGATTCATAATCCTCCCGGAATTGCATAGTACATCGACAACGGTATCATTCGCAGAACGTTGGCCAAGGAACACGTGCACCCGTTTGTACACCAAACAGCGCACTGACATCCTCGGTATTTCCGCGAGTCATAGTTCGCCGCCGCTGCGGATTAACATACATAACATGCCCATGTGTATACGCAAGTCACGCCGTATTCGATAGGTATTCGCCAAGGTATTAATGCTCGATAATCTCGCAGTCGAGCTTTCGCGGGCGGCCAACTCGCGCGCCGCTTTCGCGAGTGAGATAAAACGGGCGTAAAAGAAAATCGCGGCCGCGAGCGCGTGGAATCGCGATTTCTTCGGGGTCTCGCTCGCACGCGCGCGTGCGTGCGACAATCGCGCGCGGTATAGTTGCACTTGCGCGGTGTCACGGTCGAGTTAAAATTAGCAAGTCAACCGGATTCGCGCGTCGAGCGACGGCAAGAGGCGCGGAGGCGCCTCGGCGAGCGAGCGTCAGGCAGGCAGCCGCGGCGAGAAACAATGACGATCATGCTCGCGCTCACGTCGGCGGCCGCGTCTCGTGTGCATACCGCGCGACCGGTCTCGTCCTTGCCGCGGGCGAAGTGTCTACCCGCGCGGCGCGCCGACGGTGACGAGCTTCCGTTACGTCAATCGTTGGATGACGATCGACGCGTGAACGTCACACGATCGAATCGCGGAATCATATCGAAACTGGCAGAGCCACTTCTCAAGTCCGCGTCCTTTCCTTTTTAAGAAACGAAAAAGATCGTTCGCGTAAATCTAAAAGAACACTGAAACAAAATTCTGGTTAAAAACGGACGAATCAAAAAGTCTTGTAGGATTGTTCAAATATTCTGGTTATTATAATAGACCTCAATACTTTATAACTTATAATAACCAGAATATTTGATCAATTCTACTAAATTTTTCTGATTCATCCATTTTTAACAAGAATTTTTTTTTCAATGAAGAAGATATAGTCATATCGTAAGGTAGCAATAAGGCTCTAATTGTAAATCAGTCTACGCATTGCAGTACTATGACTAATTTTTTATGTATATTGTGTCTTATGTAATCATATACTACATATAACAATTTTTCTGGAACATAACTGAACAAATGGCAATCAAATGTTAAAAAAATAATTTTTCGTGATTTTTAATGGTTAGATCTAAATCAGAGCGTATTTTTAAATAGATAATATTGAAATAAAAAAAAATTTTAGCATTTTCTAAGACTCCATATCTTCAATATTTACTAACAATAAGATATAAAAGAAAATCGCATATTTAGGAAAAAGTAACATTTTCGCTAACGTAAATATAAGAGATATATTAAAAAAAATGATAATTATGGTACATTCAGGAGACATGTGAGAGATTATTTTTCGTAGAATACGCGCGTATTTTTATGGTCTGCTAATTATTCGCGTAACGCGTAGACTCGATGATGTCTGTCCTTGATTATGTATACCGAATGCGGACATCGCCAGGTTTTCGACATTATTTTTACGTCGTTAATTGTTTGTGGATTCGAGCGAAATGACGCATGGAGATTATTATGCAGGCGGAGGGATTGGGCATCACGTTATTTGTACCTCGTTAATATGGGGTATGCCCCGTGGGGGCGTATCGTCGAATTTCATTTCTCGTGCAAAATTCAACCGTATTCGAAAACAGTGATTAATACGTTTTTTTCATCTGGTATAAAAATAATGAATCTCCAACAATATTTTCGTCATTTCCGATGCAGCGTTCAGGCGAACGGCGATTTCAAAAAACACGTAAAACTAATTTTCGTTCGCGTTTCGCAAATCTACCAGAGGTTTCGTCAAAATTTGCGGGGACCCGACTCGGCAAATATGCATTTTCGCATGTGTGTGCGTTATGTTTATGTTATCTCGATCATCTAAAACGAAAATGTCGATCACCGAGCAGGGAACATGCCGTCGTACAGGACCGGCGCGATGTAGGTTGCGAACGCTGGGACGTGGTGGATATCGATTTCAGCGCGGTATGCACGAGCATTGTGGAATGTGCCTTGTACATTATGCCGGATCGTGCTGGTGTGCGAAACGTCGGCTACGCCGTACGTCGCTTATACCGTGACGCGCGGAATCGACGAGAGCGTCTGTAAAATCACAAGCTGCTCGCAAAGATGTATAGACCGCGTACGTGACGTACGTGCGGTGTGTATTAACCATAATCGGTGTAAACCGTAATTTCTCAGAACGGAGATCAAAGCGAGTATAAATAATTCGCACTTAGCGTCGAGTCGTTGTGTATATAGACATCAATAGGGAATTCTTAATTTTAGTAACAATAGATCAATAAAAAGGATCAATATGTGCCAGACATTCTCTATTTTTTCTGATTACTTCAGCTGCATTGTAAATCACAGATTATATTATGTATGACTAAACGGTGACGCGCTGTTACGTGAGGTTCGTTAAGTCGGTACCTCGAAATGTTTTACAAAATTTATATTATTTAATTACTCACAATTTATGCACATTTGTCCTTAAATAATTATTTTTTATTCCTAAATAATTTTTTTATTAAACTTGCAAAAAATAAAGAATGAATAAAAAATGTCATCCTCAGTCTCCGTAAGTGTTTTTTTTTATCACATTTATCCATAAATAATAGTTTTTATGAAGGCCAATCAGAATCTATATATAATTAAAAAAAAGCAGTTAAGTTTTACTGATGAAATTTTTTATTTTTTGCAAGATTGATAAAAAACGATTATTTATAGACAAATTGTGGGCAATCAATTGTTATATCAATTGGTAAAAAATTCGAAGTGCCAACTTCACAGAATCTTGTTACCTGCCTGCACGTGTGACGCGTACATTCACTAGAGGAAAAAAAATGTGCGTGCACCAATTGTGGCAGCGTTTAGCGTGATAGGAATGGCGCAGCTTGCGCTTGCGACATTTCGCTGGTCGCAATTTGGAACGACGCGAAGCGAAGCGACGATTACGCGGCCGGTACCTACGATGCGACGCGTCCTTCTTCGATAAGAGCGCGGCGTTAATTTATGTTTATGTACGCCACTCGCGCGATTTATCGCGTAACCGCTTGTCGTCGCGCCGATTTTCCCCGAGCGTTGCGTTAAACCGCGGCTATCTACGGGGATACCCCATGCCGTTATTTACGCGGATAACTCGCTGTTACCTGATTAATCCAGGCGATAGGGGCGGACGCGCGGACGTCACGCCGACACGAAGGAACGAGCGAGGTCGGAAGCGATAAGGATATACAACGGACCGAAAGCGCCGCACACACGAGACCCCCATCGCGCGAGCGGTTAAAAGTCAATTGTATGTTTCGTCAAATTAACAGCGCGTCCGGGGTGGGTGATACTCGCGGACGCATTCGCGTTTGTGCGTCGAATAATATGAGGTATTCCCGCCGCGCGAAAATCGGCCCGACGACGGACGAGTGCTGTTTCATTATCGAATCACGTTTCAAGTGGTACGCGCGCGGTGTAGAAACAAATTGAGAACAACGTTACACTCGTCGGCCGGCGCGTTGTACCGCGTTTTATAGTTGGCGTTATCGCGCATGGGGTGTGTACAAATATATTTGTACGTATATGTATATATATCCGCTAGCTGGGAAAATACGAGGGATACGTATCGATGCACGGAGCAACATTTTTTTTTATCGACAGGCAACGAGGTTCGAATCGACACCAAAGTATTTGCAACTATCGACTTGCATGTCAAAAACAGCCGGCAGTCCCGTCAACCATTAAAGTGTCTTACTCGGCAAAGGCAAAACTATTAAATGCTAACGTGTCGATTGTGCGGGAATAATGGCAAAGTGGCAGAAGCGTGGACTTTGTACAGGGTCAAGAAGAGGGTCAGTCGAAAAGGAAACGACATCCTTCTTGGATTCATTACGGTATGCAGATTGACGTCGTTGGCATCGATAACCCTTTCGGAGAAGCTCGGTCGATTACGCATATCTCACCGATCGTTTCGATCGGAGAACGCTAACGGAAAGGGTGACATTGCGAACGAAAAAAAGGAAGAAGAGGAAGAGGAATGAAAAGATGCATACTCACGTGCGCGCAACGATTATCATTTGAATGCGCGGCACGAACTGCTCTTTGGCGCCCCGAAAATACGCCTCGAAATCGAGTAATTTGAATATTTCGTCAATTAAGCCGCGGACGCTGTTTTACATAGGTGAGGACGGGGTTATTAACCGCATGCGATCGACCCGCTTTATTTCGACAGCAAATCACTGATCTGCATTTGTCGTAACGCTATCTGGAACAGGATGTCGATCGAATAACGGACGTCAGATTAAATAAGAATTAATCTCATAATGACATAATGCGCGATATAATGCCACGAGGGAATCGCTTCGGAATTTACGAGATAGAAATACAGAAGTTGGACTTAACATGACTTAAATGAGGGGAATACTTAATTAGCAGAATTAGTAGTCTCCGTTAACATTTTGATCAACTTTTGCCTTCATATCATAAACTTATACAGTGAAGAGGGGGGAGGGAGAGGGTAGCCACAGGCAAATGGACGCTGCACCCTCACCAGTTACGTCGCTGGCGAGCGTTTTCATCTGCGTGAAATTCTCGGCATAGCTCGCGATACGAAGAAGATTCCATGAAATCCATTCCAAGCGTTATTCTTCTTCCTCGCGGGGAAGATACTCCGGCGACGATCGGCAGCGACCGTTTTTCTCTCCAAGCAGGAAGGCGGGCGCATCAAAATCACTGATTACACGTATGTCCGTAACGAGCTGCAGTAATAAATTCTTATTGAACATTCGCGCGTTTGTTTGCAATGCTACCATTCCCGTAATTAGCGGTAAATTAATATTCGCTGCGAGCGTACGGACGGGGTTGAATGTTTCGAAAACCCGCTTAACGCCCATAAACATACACGCAGCACCCTTTCGTCAAGGAGGGAGGCTATGGGGGGCAGAAGGGGGAGGGGTTATGCTTCGCAAATCGTATCGATCGCGTCGTATTTACCGAATGAGTTTTACGAATTACATCGTGGCACGTTTGATTTGCATGGCATTTCGATACGTCGATTTTCCCCGCCCACTCACCTATGATACTCGCGTCGCTTTTCACCGTGGTCGGTTAAACTTGTACATTGCATATCCAACGTGATGCATGAATAAAGAATTATTTCATCAGTTGCTAAACGAGCGATATTACAGCTTTATGCAATAACAGCGATTAAATGGTATGGAAACAGTTCGAATTCTTAATTAAATCCTGACTACTACGTTAATTCCGCAAATCCAATGTAATTTCACTTCACCTCCTTCGGGGTGTATGAGGAAAAATTTGTCGGCGCGATTGGGACTTTGAACTTGTATTTGACATCGAGCAACAATTCCGGGACTCCGCGATAAACGAGGCAACACGGGCCGTCTCCGATGGACTTCCGTTCCGATAGCAACGTCGATTCGGAGGGTCCGGTGACAAGAAGTTACGAAAAGAACGTGGGAAAGTCGTGTCAGAGTATGTAAATCGATCGCGCAACACATCGTGGATCCTGAAGCAAAATTCGGTTTCCGGACTACGCCATGTAAATGACACGTAAATGACACGTCGCGTCGTGTAAAAAGAGAGTTCTCGGTAGAGAGGCGCGGAAGAATTGAAAGATCGACTGCTGAAAAAAATCACCGATTCGATCTCGTTTACATCGCGTTCCCGATTACGGGCTCGATGTTCAAGGGTGATTTTGTCGGACACGGAGATTTCAACATCAATATCCGTTTATCTTTTCTCTTTTTTTTTACGAGCCTCGATAAAATATCTCGATGTCGAGACGAGACCCATCGATCCGTATTGACAGGCACGCGGGGCTCCATGATTCGAAGCTCTCCGAGAATGATTAATTATAACCGTGCGCGGTATCGCGGGCGCTGATCCTATTATCGTATCATACAACGAATCTCTGCCAATCGCGGGAATTCCGTATCGCATTGACGTCAAAGTAATGTCAATGACGTCGATTATACCGCCGATGATATTTACACGGACGGGATTGTGCGTGCCGATTCGAGCGGAAACGAAAAATCAGCGCGGCCACGCGCGAGAGTGAAATTCCGCGACGGAAGTGAACGCGGAAAAGCAGAAGATGTTCATAGACAGAATCGGGGAGGGAGAGCGGATGGAGATCTGAAGAGGAAGAGGAGGGAAGCGTTATTCGCCTCCTCGGCGCATTGAGATGCAAATACACCGCCTAACGTGATTTACGAGGAAAGAGCGTGCTCGAGCGAGCGACTAGAGGCGCTGCTGAGTCCAAATCCGTTCGAGCAGATAAGATCTGTCCGAGCAGCCGCCACAATGGACCGGGGATTTTATAGCGGCAGGTATTCGCACGCGGCGCCGGGAGAACGTTTTCTCTCGGTCAGCAAGTTCTCCCTTGGGATTGACATAAAAGGGCCGCGGCTGATCCTGCGAGTTTCTGTGACCCGACCCGGAGATTCGCGGTTTGTTCTGATTCTTTCGCGGACTCTGCGAGATTAGCATCATTAAGTTTTTGTTAAATCGACAGTAAAAATGAGCTTCAGATTGATTAAATTAACTTATCGCAGTTGTTACTAGTTACAGCTGAGAAATAACGCCAAAGAGAGAGAGAGAGAGAGAGAGAGAGAGAGAGAGAGAGAGAGAGGGAGGG
>VBVR01001023.1:0-36006 GCA_011638315.1 Tetramorium parvispinum | reverse complement strand
GCATTATTGTCTGTACTTTGATTCTGCAAAAGGATTTTTAAATCTATAAAGGCAATTAAAAGATTAATGAATATAAAATAAAAAATACTCGATCGGTAACTTTGTCACTTTAGGATCCCCTTAAAACCTTCCAGATTTTTATCATTATTTCAACGAATTACTCGCTATTTGTTAACCGGTTAGCTATCTCCGATAAACGAACCCTTCCAGAGAAAGAGAATATGCGAGGTATATGTCTCATTTCTGAGTCTCGTTTCGCCAGTTTCATTTATCTCGCTTTAATCCGACGAATAATAAATATACGAAGCACGCTTTAAAATCATCCCTCGGTTTAGAATTATTTCGCTTTAGCGTTGAAAAGATCGAGATACCTAATTATGATAAACGCGACGAACGTACATCTTTATCGTCGCAAATTAACTGTTAGTTAACCGACTGTTTAAACTCGCCGGGTGCATTTACAATTTCCATCGACGGGGTCGTTAGCACCGTTGGATTTGCATACCCGATCATTAGCCACCCGTGTGCACGATAACTCTGTTCCGCTTAATTAAATGCTAATTTGCTTAAAACGTTACCGCTTTGTCCCGCATTGTCTTGAGCTTATTTGCATGGAGTTTTATTTGAGGTTGTACACGTTACATCTCGCAACGGCTCATCTTTGATTCGATTTTGCCACGATGTTACTGGGTGAACGCGGAGATAAAGCCATACGCAGAAATTGAGAGCCAATGTCACATATCGATCTCGAGAAATATGCTTGTCCCGCGTTGCTTGTTTTAGATATTACTCCCGATATCCTGGCAGAATAAATAAAGGGCAGCGCGCGCTGTGCAATATCTTTATTTCGATAACAAACGGGACTTGATGAAACTGAGAGAGGAAAGTAGCGACATCCCGCCTGTAAATATACTATCGACGTATCGCGAAAGTCTTCGCATTTATAATAATCCCGACGTCTAAGCCACTAGTTTATTTATCACGACGCGCTTTCACGCGTCGGCAATGGAATCTGTTTACGACCCTCGCAGGTCCAAGGTTCCCATAAACTCCACGCGGTTCAAGGACGCGTCGATTTCAGCAATGTCGTTTCGCATCCCGCCAGGTTGAGAGGAGATCTTTCGCCACGGCTCTCACCGACGTCTCTCATCGACGTGTGAAGGAGACGAATTGGCGAACATCTTGCCGAGTATTCTCTCTCCATCATGTTCTCCTCGCGTATTCTCTTCCCGTTAATCACAGCGCGTATCATCGCGTGAAGCTGATGCGAGACTCTTGCTTTCACTCGTCCAATTTTGCGGTTTCTGCCGTCTACATTCCGCGGCCGGCTTTTGCCGCTCGTCGCTGCGCGACATATATATATATACATAATCCGAGCTCGAAGGATTTTCGAAAAATTGAACGGCACGTTTCGAGACTTCGGTGTGAATTTTCTTCTTTTTATCTTCGTACGTCTCAGCGATTTTACGTTTCCTAACGTCGCTTGCGTAAGAGTGTTAACGATAATCGCGCGAGCTACATGCACTTCCTCGTTACCTATGCACGTTCTATATGACTTCTTTTACGTTACGCTCTCATGTTAATGTCCTTAAAAGGCTTACTCCTCGTATGGATTCCACCAAATTGTTTTACGCGTTGCATTACGTAGCTCCTCCTCTTGAAATGTGTTCCTTGATCATCGAGGAAATGATACTCGGCAAAATATATAACTATCCCAATCGAAAGTTATGAATTAAACAACGGATACGTCGCGTCGCGGCGTTCGGCCAAGATCGCTCGACTCGAAGATTTGACGATGACTCTCGTTTCAACGAGCGACGATAAGTGAATATTACATAAAAGGAGCCGCGCTCTCGCTGCATGCATCCGATAAAATGAACAGTCATTCATTCAGAATTGCGTCAATCATTAAGCTCCATTAGGAGTTCCATTAGCTTAGGCGCGAATCATTACCTCTCGCACGCTTTATTATCGCTCGCTCGGCCGCAATTAGCGGGTTCGGCTGGTGCTTCGCGAATGAGTTTCGGATAGCAGCACGCGGTCACGGCGCATTTGTAATCCGCTATCGCGCGATCGCGCGGAGAAAGGAAGCGCGATGCGCGCCGCATATCGCCAGACGCAACACGCGCTCGAATGCTTACAAACATCGTATGTCTGTGTGCTCGCGAGAGAGCCCACATACTCGCCCACTGAGGCGCATTATCTTTCAGCAGATTAGCATACACATTAGTACCGTATTAATAACGATCGGTTATACCGATCGTCCGATCTAATTTCGTCAGCTGGCGAAAAGTGTCGTACTTTTCCGCGTCACATTCGGCGCTTTCATACGTGCGCTGGGTTGAGAAGAAGCTTATATTTGACAAGTGCAACGTCGGTATTTTGCACTTGTCAATTGCTGATCGTTGGTACTTTATGCAATTCTGACTTGAGCACTCGGCTCTTGCGCTACGTTGAAATTCAAGTCACTCTCTGTCGACAGGATTTTATATATGTATAATGTAGCGATTAAATTATATTACGTATATAAAATATATCCCATATCACAGCAACAAAACTTGCAGTTACATTACAGCACGGTTGCAACAAGATTGTAATCTTGCAGCGATATTGCTACAATGTAACTACAAGTTTTGTGCTGTATGGAATTTATATATCAAAAATTGTACGTTTTAAAATTTTGTTAAATCAGGCAATCATGTAAGATAAGCGGAGCAATCGACGTGTCGGAGGTCCAGAAGACAGATAACGTCTTACAACGGGTCCCACCCGACGCTCGACGCGATAGCGAAACGTATAAAATGCTCGACGCGCCTTTCCTCGCACGCAGACGTGGAAATTCGTGACGGCGACATTCGTTGACCTCCGGGGAGAGCCGTGCCTCCGTGTGCGGACCAATCGCCGCGGTCCTTTCACCGGTCGGAATTCGAAACTCGTGCTAAAAAGGCCGATTACCGGTATCCTATTCCCTTTCGACTGGTCGCGACTCGTGCTCGAGCGCGGCCGACAACGTACGCGAGTGAGATTGGCCGCGATCGCGACCTCGTCGAAGGCGACCCGCCTGTTGTTCCTTTCGTCGCCAAGGATCGCCGAAGACCGGATGGTGTGCCTTGCGAGACGCAAAAGTAGCCCCGCGGATCGTCATTCACGAATCTTTCGATCGTTACGCGCAAATCGCGGCTTATCTCGTGATTAGCACATTATCGTGCCGATAAGAGTGACGGCACTTGACGTTGAAATATGTTGACGTGTTACATGACCGCGTTGCAATGCGAGTGGATCGAGAATCGCAAGCGGTGGAATTCCGCCGGTGCACCGTACTCGCAATTGAGGTCGGTTGATCGCGCGTGTCGCTGATGACGAGGGAGAGACGCGTTATCACGCCGGAGGGGTAATACGGACGCCTCTATTTGCAGGAACAACGTCAACGTCGAAGGCGCCACTCACAAGCAGGTGGTAGATCTGATCAAGTCGGGCGGCGATGTCCTCACCCTGACCGTCATCTCCGTGACGCCGGAGGAAGCGGAGAGACTGGAGCCTTGCGAGGATCTAAGGTAACAATAGTACTTGAACATCATGTTATTCCAATGCCAGATGAGAAATTTTGCGTTTCAAAGTAACAAGATGCTATTTTTCAATGATTGCTGGCATTATCGCGATTATCTTGCCGAGAGAGATAATACGTTTGAAATAATAGCAACCTTGATGAATCTAATAACTGACAATCTCGCAATTTATCTAGATTGATCGATTAAAGAATACACACATGCGCGCGCGCAAATATGTACGCATACACGTGCAAATGTTAAGTGCGTTACATTTTTGTTTAGCTATGCATCGGTGGACTACAGCGAGAAGCGATCTCTGCCCATCAGCGTGCCGGATTATCACGTCCGCGAGAGGAAGCACGAGCGCTTCGTAGTCTTCAACGTCCACATGGCCGGCAGACACTTGTGCTCGCGCCGATATCGGGAATTCGCGGCGTTGCATATGGCGCTGAAGAAGGAGTTCATAGGCTTCAATTTCCCGAAGCTACCGGGAAAGTGGCCGTTCCAGTAATGTCCTTACGTTTAATTTCACACGCCCACGCAGATCGCGTGTCCAACCGCGGAATGAATAAGTCCATTCAGTATCGTGGCGCGTCTTATAATCGAATCTTACAGATATTCAATGCAATTCACGTGTTTCTTTTTTGTAAAAAACGAGATACATCATTTGCGCGTAACTCGGAGAATAAGATTTCTTTTATTCGCGTTGCAGACTGAGCGAGCAGCAGCTTGACGCGAGAAGACGCGGTCTGGAACAGTATTTGGAGAAGGTTTGCGCGGTACGCGTAATAGCGGAGAGCGATGCCATGCAAGAGTTTCTGACGGATCGACTGGAGGAGGACGGTGATCAAGGTCCGGCGGTTGACCTCAAGGTCCTGCTACCCGATCGCGAAGTCGTCACAGTCACCGTTCCCAAAGCGGCTTCGGTGAAAGACGTCTACGACGCGGTTTGCAGTCGGGTCAGCTTGGATGCGGAAACTGCGAAGTACTTTTATCTGTTCGAGATCGTTGAGTACAATTTCGGTATGCGTCAGAATCGTTTATCGTTTCTTACAAATACTGAATAAATTTACGGGGTTAGTTTGCGACTTGACACGGCCATTGTGTTGCAGAGAGAAAGCTGCAACCTCACGAACATCCACATACTTTGTACATTCAGAATTATTCAACCGCCAGCGCAACGTGTCTAGCGATAAGGAGGTGGCTTTTCAATATAAATAGGTCTCTGAGCGAGCAGGCATTGACTTGGATATTTTGGCAGACGATTGACGAAGTAAACAGAAGTCACATCACCGCCGGAGAGCGACTGTATCAATTGAAAGCTTTGCAGGATGCGTCGAGAAAGCACGAGGTTCGTACTGAACGAAGAAAAATTGTTTATAGATCTTCGGCGTCGCGTTTACACGACATCTCGATGTGTTTGTCCAGTATCTGAAATTAGCGAGGGAACTCAGCGGATACGGCGACATCGTGTTTCCGCATTGCGCGTGCGACTCGAGGAAGGAGGGCCATGTGATACCGGCGGTGGGCATGGCGACCTTCAAGTTGCACGCCGCGAAGGAGGACGGTACCCTGGAATCGCAGGTAGTCGAGTTCCAATGGAGCACCATCACTCGGTGGGAAGTGGACGAGGATGGAATGGCGTTCTGCTTCCAATACACGCGCCAGGACAATCGTCCACCCCGTTGGCTCAAGGTCTTCACCCCTTACGTGAGTACTCGCCGAGCTTTTCGTGAATCAATTCGTAACTGCGACATTTCATGCAAGCTCGATCCATTATCTTGATATTGTGCTTGCAGTATACGTTCCTCTCGGATTGCTTCGATCGAATAGCCGAGGAAGCGAAGTGGGACGACCCAGGGGAATGACGTAACGTACGACGCTAAGAGGTATCCGGTGCGTTGAAGTTAGGTTCCTTTCACGTTGAGGGGTATCTCGCATTCGTCTCCATAGTCGAAATTTTTTCTTACTAGGATTAGGGCAGTCTCTAGAAAACGGTACCGAGTTAGCGTAGCATCTTTAGCATATCAAATTTTCTATTTGTTGGCTTCGCCGAACATTGCTGTATACCGAGAGAGCGTTCTTTTCGCTCACCGTTATCGTCGACAGAGTCAAACGTGCGTGCGATGCGAATGCAGTTGGATTCCCGGTGAAACAAACGCTTCTACCAGAGAAATAAAATTCGATGGATTACTGCGACGCTACTGCACGTAATTCAATCGAGAACAAAATGTGATGTATAAATTTAAACCCGAATTTGTATTGTATGCCACACGCTCGTCCATGTCCTGTGAAGTGAGAAAAATCTTAACGTAGCTCGAGTCGGCACGCAAGAAAATAAATCTGGTTTTTACAGATCGTTCTATCTGGGACTTTTGTTTCGTCGATGAAACACGTGCCGTTTTTCCCTTCGTTATGATGAACAAAATCACGCACGCGATGACATGTAAGAGAATTATATTAGTGTACAGATATACGTAGACTATTATTACACTACAGAGATGTGTGTGTATATATATATATATATAGATATATATATATATATACATATATATATATATATATATACATATGATCGCGTCCGCCTAGAAACCACCTATCCTTTTGGCCTATCAATTATTAAGTATACAGCACGCAACTCGTTTTCCGGTGAGAGAATCGATCGTCTTACGTAAAACGTTCCTTCTTGTTCGCCTAATAGACCCGAAACTCTCTTTCGTTGGATCTGCGTATCGATCGTACTTTTAAACGACAGAAATGATAACCCAGTGCATTTTCTAATGTACAATATTTTATAAATCAATAATAATTTGTCAATTCGTTACGCAGGATATTTTAAAACGAGAAAGGCACCGCTTTTGCACATTTATAAGGGATCTCAATAGCATCAATCGCTACGATAGGTTTCATACGTACTTTTTGCGATCAAGAGTTTGTAAAATAAAAAGCCAGTAGTCTGGGAGCGACCGAGGAAGAAATAATAGATACATATCATATTCATCGACGACTTCATTATAAGCAGAAACGGACTCTTATTTTCTTTTTCCTTTTTAAACTATCCTGTGTAACAAACGAATTTCTAACAAACGCATAGCTACGGCTAATAACACATGTCTCGTAATTGATATGTAATATATCAATCAGTCCTCTACAGATTTTGTTAATTCATTAGTATGTATAGATTAGCGTCAATAAAAAATAGAATAAACTGTACATATTAATATTATAAATATATACTTTTGAGAAGAAATTCACACAATTGTGTATGTATGTGTATGCGTGCTTTTTGATAAGATCGATAATTGATTTGATTGCAAGATTAATAACTGAGTGTTACATAGTGCTAAAAATGAAACGACAATTTGATTATTATGCAAAACTGCGAATTACACACGAATCGCAAGTGAGTTGGAGGATTGTAAAAGGAATCGAGGACTATTTTTAAATCGACGTTCTCGATTGAGAAACTTTATCTCGGGCTACTCCCCCCCCCTCCTCTTAATGAATTTATAAAGATACTGTACAATAGAAAATGCGGCGTTAATGCTCATCTTTCCATTACGTAAGCGTGAATGATGAATTTAGTAAAGAAGGAAAAGGCGTAAAAACTCGGAACAATAATGTAATAAGGTCGCGTGGTAATGGTTTCCTCTATTATCTTATATGAAGGGAAAATAATACTCATTAATAATGTTAAAAGAAATATTGATAATAACAGCAAGTAAGAAACATATAAGGATAACGTTAGCATTACTTTGCGCATTACGGGATTTTGCAAAAGGCCGTAATACGCGTTTGGCATAGATATCCACAGTAGAAAGCGAATATTTGGAGCGAGTTCTCTCTTGCACATTATGCTCATGATCTAACATTAATTTTCTCTTTCCTCTTTCTTTTCTTTCTTTTTCGTTCCCGTATGTATGCATCCTGCCTTCTCGCAGTGCTTAAATCCACTCGTTCTAAACATGTCGCTTACTTAACTGCGAGCAGTTTCAGCAGATAATAAATAGAAAGATAGATATATTATTACCGTTAACGTTTTTAAACTTTATTCATGGAGTAACGAGCGCATGCGACGAATGGGAAATGTATGTGGCAATGTAAAATGAATAGTGAGAAAAAGAGAGAGAGAGAGAAAAAAATATATATATGCTCGCGAGAGAGCATAGTTATGATACTGTTAATGATAATAGAAATATAGAGCATAATATAACATAATTATAATCGAACGCGCGAGTATCCAAGTGAACACACATACAAGACGATCGATATATGATGTGATATATTCGCGCGTGTACCTAGATATCCGGTCGAGCGAACAAGACAGTTACAATAATGGTTTCTATTGTTTTGTCGATAGAAAGAAAGAGACAGAGAAAAGAGAGGGAGAGCTTGCGAGAGAATTGTGCAAAATGATCTGTGAATTGTGGTGAGCAATACGTACGTCCGGAAATGTTATTATTGGTAATGAATAACCCGAATGAACCTTCGGGTGATCGCTTTTAGGATCCTCAAAACAAGAGAATTCGTGATGTAATTCTGTTGGATGCGTCTAATAATATTCTAGCACGATCTAATCTATGTATCTGATCAGGCGATATTGAAATACGAGAAATACGAGAAATACGAAGGTCTCATTGGTTATTATATTACCAGTAGCAGAAAGATTTTCTTGAAATAATGCGTCAAGACCTTTTGTGATTTCGTTGATAGGTGGAGTAATGGAATGAATAAGTTTCAGATTGGAAGGGAATGTCTGTGGCTTCGGAGGAGCCACGTGTTTGCAGAATGGCAATAATATTTATAAAGAAACTGAATGTGTTAATTGGTAGAATTAATCGGTAGCGAATATTTTTTGAGAAAATTGCTGCGGGGTGATCGCAGAGATACGTCCAAGTTAAATTTGAGACTTCTGATGCGAAAGATCTGAAGATAGTCGGATTAACGATATCTCTTGTACAGTTTTGTAAAATTATCTTTATCTTGCAGTATTTTTATTACAATTCAGTCATCGCCTTATGACAGTTTTAGTGTCGTAAAGTTGAACGAATGTGTCGTAAATTGTCTTTCATTTCAAGAAGCTGTTCGATAAAAGATTTTGTTTATTTTGCGTTTTGCAAAATGTCTCTCACTAGGAAATCAATCGATTTGTTTAATTGTTTGTTATTTCATTAATTAGTATGCTAACGAGCCTGTCAGAATGACGAATTAAATAGTATAATTTAATTATTGTTATTACAAGACCATATCATTACGGTTAACTCTTTAGGCGTTAATTAAAATATTCTGTATAATCATAGTACGTAATAACAAATGCTCCAATTTACCGTATAACATCAGTTTGCGAAATGTTTGCTGTAAAACTAGTATTTCGGATTAGCAAGAGAGGTGTTATTCAATTTCTTTATGAGCCATCTTATTGAGAAGCATATAATAAAAGCAGAAGAAATAGAACTCTTGTGTCTTCTTTTCTAATAGAGTATATCCCCTCTATTATTATTTTAATCACACATCATAAATAACATAACGTTATCTCAACACAATCTGTGCAATACAATTGTTATTATTACATAACACGAGTAATTAAAAATGTAAAACGTACTTCCACACACACAAGCAAATGAGGTGAAATAATGCGCCAGTTTTCCTAATGTCGCAATGTATTTGTCCTGTGAAAAGGAAAGACCGTTCAGACAGAATCTCGAAAATTTTCTTCGCAAAATAGAGAACTCTCAATGAGATCGCCGTGTTTTTTTCCTCATTAATTTGCCGTATTTCTAGACGTGAAACTAAACACTTTTGACTCGCGAGTAAATTAACAGTAGACTTACATAAAAGCATCGTTCACGAATGCCATGCGGACTACAGTGTTGGAAATATTCTAGCGAAATGCGGCCGAGCTGCTCAGCAAAGAAGAGTAGTGCATGATATTCCCCATTATAATTACTACAATACTATCTCAGATTAAAGTCCCCGGTCGTAAAGTATGTAAGCACAAACAAACTTAGAGCGAATCGCGGCTACACAAGATTACCGTGCTCGCGCACTAATGTACAAAGTAGATGTACATATTCTACGTAATATAACTTTGTAACTGGTGTATGCACACTCTTGTGTGTGCATGCGACCTCGTATACGCGATACCGATACATGCAAGGCGGTCTGAGAAGATATCGCTAAGTGGCCGCCGATATACGGAACGACAGATCAGTTTAAGACCACCTGTCCCGGAAGGTGGAACTTCTTTGTAAAGAAATTGTTTATCGGTGATCGCGAATTTAATTCAATCGCCGGCTTGACGCTAAGAACAGCTGAGAAGATTGTTGTAGCCTGAAAAAAAATGGATCGTGTTAAAAGAAAGAGAAAGAAGACAGGTGAAAAGGTAGTCGTCTCAATCAAACTATATGTGCGCATTGGATTTCTTTAAAAATCAACTTACTATTTTAAATATAAAAATTTAAATTTTTTTATAACGTTTCTTAAAATATTTAAATTGGTTTTTTGCTTCAAGTTGTTTCTTTATAACATTATACTATAAGAAATTTGCGAACTCTTTTAGTTTTTTCTTTTACGTTATATTTATCTATATATTCTATGCAATTATATTTTGTGATAACTTGTATAATTAGTGAATTTCTTATGCATTTAAAAAAATTATCAAACTTTACATATGTCATTATAATAATTTTTATAATTCTTGGGTAATAAATCTCTTTTCTATATAAATAATTAACAATTTAATCGCAAAAAATTAATAAAATTTATAAACTTATAATAAGTTAAAGTGTCGAAGGTATTATAATATTTGCGTGGGTTGTTATCATAGCAAACGCAGCATGCTTATATATTATAGAGATTAAAATCTTTTTCGATTTGAAAACGTTCGTCTTATCGATGACGTTTGTCAAGATAACAGTTGAAGAAAATTGACAGTCACAATGTTAAATTATGGCTGCGTTTCGATATTCATTACGTATTAATGAATATCGAAACTGAAAATCTATAGTGTATGTGAAAATCTATAGTGTATAAATTAGTCTTTCAATATTGACAATGAATATTGGAACTATTTAATATGTTCTAGCTAATATTGTGTTGTAAATCTAATTATTATAGTTTAAAAGGGAATTCAAATATATTATATAAAGTATTACATAAACTAATATAATAGCCTATCTAATGATAGCTTTGAATTATAGATCATAATTCTGACAGATTAATTGTTTCACATCTGTAATTAACTTTTTATATCTAGATATATAGTATCCGTAATTCTTTTTATTTATTTATTTAATGCTTATCCCGTTACACGAAAAGATGTATAACTATAGTAACAAAAATTTTATAATAAATTACTTTATTATCGCTATTATTTATTCTCAATATATAGTTTAACTTATTTTAATATTAACTCCTTTTTTCATTCAAGGACGTCTTTTTATGTTTGCTATCAATGTTTAAAGATTTATTACTTTCTTGTCATAAAATGAGATACGAAATAAAAGAAATTTAGTAAATGTTTTATCAATCTACTTGATAAAACATTTACTAAATAACTTTGTCGTTTGTGAAATGCTGCATTATTATCTGATCACGTGCTGACCTGAATTCTTAACAAATCTCGCAATTCTTCAAACAGAATTCCAGGATTTTACTGAGATCATCGATGAGCAGTTTTATCGTTAATATGTTGAAATAATAAGGAAAATTGCTCGTATCTGATTAAAACTAAGATAATCAAGGAAAACGTATTATACATCGTACATTATTCCCACAAATTTACATTGAAATAACATTAATTTTAACTGTTATTTCAAATGTTTGTTTCAAAAAAACAATAAAGTTTTATATAATAATAAAGTATTATGGAACTTGAAACGAATTGCGGCAATTCGAATGTGTATGGATTTGCATGAAAGTAGACCGTCGCAAAGATTTTCTTGTACCGTAACGCTCTGCTGGATAATATTTCATGCTTTAACCAGCTCTTCTTATTAGTCGTGACATAACACTCACATAAACAATCACTCGTTATGGATTTACGCGTCATTACCTAATGGAACTAGCAGAAACAAATCGAACTGTCAAACCGTTCCACGTGATTCACCTATTTGGTCTATTCAGTAAATCGGTAAATGTCGATGACTAAAGGCGTTAAACTTGTTTGAGGAATTGGAATTATGTTCCCGGCATGATTCACGTTCAGATTCATGTTCAATAGGCCGATGTGCTCTTAAAATATTATTGCGCTAGAATGAGCACGCGCCATCAGTTATTCAAAGTTACAGACGCAAAAAATGACATAGCACATTGATTTACTAATTCGATCGGGTTGGAAACCATTAATTTATCAATGAAGAATACATCCCATACTATATCTTATTCAGAGAAATTCGTCATTTGCTTAAATTTATTATTTTATTTGGCAAGAAATTTTTTTATATCTTATCACGTTTTTAGTCCTAAAATTTCAATGAATTAATTACTCCGAAAAAAAATCGAATCTTTTTTTCCTGCGAAGAAGATCGCTTAGGAGAATTTTCTAATTTCTCACGTCGACGTATCTTTCCCACGAGTGTGCTTTTATAATTGAAAGCCAGCCTCGTCCCGATCAGAATCAGACGCAAAGGGAGAGAGAGAGAGAAAGAGAGAGAAAGAGAAAGAGAGCGCGTCCACCGCGGATAACTTTAACGAGACTTAACGAGTCCACTCACACAGACGGCTCCAGTGATCGTCGTTCTCGCGTTCTGCCCCTCCCACGCTGCCCAGATCTCTCTGTGATCATCATCTCGTCTCTGTTCTACGACGCAGAAAGTGCTGCTATCCATCGTCGATCCTTGGGACGTGAAGGTGGCCAGTGTTGATCCGATCGGACTGGCCGAACGACGGGGCGTCTCCCTATCCGTCTTACCCTCTAATCAGGACGAGGAGGCCAGTCAGGAGTGGTCGACTTTAGGGAGGTCCCTCAAGATACCATCACCCTGGTACAAACCTGGTACCGGCTCCTCCGATCACATCAGCCCTACCAAAACCGAGGGATCGACATTGATCGATCCTATCTGGTTGGATCCTTGGTATCCATCGCGAAGGTATCTTCAATTTCTACGTTAATAAATTGCAATATTAAAAAATTGCATTCAAAAATAAATTATTATCATTGACATTTCGTAACATGAAAACACTAATTGGTGAGTTTTATGTTGTGAAGTAAGTTTTTCCTCTTTTTCTCTTTTAAATCTCGCACATTTTTAAATTATATTCTACACAAAATCTTTACATATTAATTATATATTAATATGATCAAAAAAAAATGAAAAAAAGATGAAAAAATGTAGCATATCAATAATTAATTAACATAAATTAAAATTACCGGTATTATACATAATTAATTTTTAAATGATGTTGCTCGTTGTGTTTCAAAGGTCGCCCATCAACAAGACTTGCGATTCCTCATCGCCGAATCCATCCAAGGAAAGATTACGAGATAACAGGCAAAGAACCGGCGAGACAAGGCACGACGACGAGGCGGGCGAGGTCGACAATGGATTAATCAAGGCTCCGCAGGAAATTAGTCGCGACGGTTTCGATGATGTGGACGGTACAGCGGCGGTGCGAGTGCGTTTCGAGATCGACGGAGCGCAGCCGAAGCGGAATGGAGTGCGATGTGAGAACGGACGGGATGTCGACGGTGCACCGCGAGTGTTGACAAAAAATCAAAGCGCGAACGATTATTCGAGACCCGAACAACGCGAACGGCGATCGATCGCGAAACAGAATCGCGCGAACGGAGTGAATGCGGAAAATAGGCAGGAGAACTCCTCGCGGCGAACGGACCGTGTGGAAATCATTAAGAACGAGAGAGATGCGAATGGCGAACGGAATTATTCTCGGATAATTGGAGAAAAGCCAGCGATCGTCGACATTGTTCAGTGCTTGGTGGAGTCTAGGTAATTATATATTGGAAATAATGTCTATTGTGTGCGAATAGTAGGGTAGACCGAGGCGAATCGAATCAATATAAATATTGAGATCGTATTTGTTACATTCATCAATATATCTAACTATGTAAAATACAAATAATAATTATTTGTATTTTACATGGTTAGATATATTGATGAATGTAACAAATATGATCTCAATTCTTACTTTGATTCGATTCGCCTCGGTCTATCCTATATTTTATTACCACGGCTTCGCTTTTTCTCTTACTGTTCAGATTAAAATGGAACAGATGAGATAAAACAAATTTGAAGAAGCTCTTTAAAGTTTCTCTTCAAAATTACAGAACAGCATTAAATACTTTTTATAAATATTCGGTATTCTTTTAAATTTATTCACAAACGAAAGACGAGGAGAAAATGAAAGTTCAGTAACGTGAGTTTTATTTTACAAAACTTTGCAATTTTTTCTTTTATGTTTCGAGGTATATTCCACAAATCACAGCGGAAAAGAAAGCAAAAAGGATGCCATCATGTCGTCGCCAAGAAGCTTCGAAGGAAATAGATCTAGTAGGTAAGACGGGTGTTCTACGTTAAAGTGTAGAACAGATCGACGGTACGAGATGATTCAGAGAAAATTATGTCGGAATTAAAGCGAGATCTTCCGGTAGTTTAGGCTTATTAGGGTTGTTCAGGATCAGCCAGTGTGCGAGCCACAATACAGGATCGGCCGGTCTGTACTTGCAGCACTGTAGAGAGAAATTCGTTAGAATTTGTTAGAATTAATTGAAAAATATTCAGACGAAAATGTCTACAAAATATGTGTAAATTTTCATTGGCATGGATTACTTTACCAATGTTAGGCCTTCGACGAGAATCGGGTTAATAGTCTCCCATAAAAAGTCTTCAGCTTTCTCGTCTCTCAACAAGGGTATAGTTATGACTGAGAGAAAACAAGAAGCGATTTGTAATTTGAAATAATACTACTGAATATGAAGGATATTAAGTATTGTGAAGAAAAGTAAAAGGGAAAATAATTTTTTACATTCAGGAAAGAAGAAGTGGATCTCCTTCTCGGCTTGTTCACGACCGCAGCTACCATGAACAGCGTTTTTTAAATTGTCCCCTTTACGACCATATCTCGCTCGAATGCTGTCAGGAAAATATAAACGTGCTTCGGTTACCTAAAAGAAGTCCGAATTCTTAAAATAAGCCTCAATCAAAAGAATTATTCTAATATATATATATATATATATATATAATACCGTGATCGGTCCTACGAGCCTCTTCCATTCTTCAATGGCGTTTTCCTTTGCTAATACGAACACTATGATGGATCCCGAAGACATATATGCCACCAGATGAGGAAAACTTAATTCGCCGAAGCGATTGCTGTAGAACTCCGCAACCTGTTCGGGTGTCAGCTGCAACCAGCGGGTCTGACATATCTCGAATCCTTCTTCATATATTCGACGCTCGATCTCCCTCCTGTAGACCACCGCTTCCGGCTTTATTATAGCCAAGGTGTATTCGATATCCGGTTCCTTCTCCTCGATTTCCTTGATTTTGTCGATCGCCCTGATTTTCTCGATCTCGAGACAGACCGGTGATAATTTAAAGCCCTCTTCTTCGCCAGAATTATTATATTCCGTGGGATAAACGAATTTATACTGCAATTATCAACGTAATTTGTTTGCGACAAATAATCTCTAGAGATTATTGTAATCATTGAAGACATTTCTAATCGATAATCTACCGTCCTTGATTCGCTAGAGAAGGTATCCGTCGTATCTGTCGACGAAGTTTTCGCAGAATCATATGTCGTATCGCTGCTACTGGATTGCACGGAATCGCTTGACATCCGATCGAAGCCAACGGGAATTGTATGCTCAAGGATGTCCTTTCCAGGACGATATGGTGTAGGACATTTCGAGAAAATAGTTATAGTTTCCGAGCCAATTTTTCCACCAATCTTGTCGCCTCGCTTTTGCGAACAATCACACATTTTTATCTCGCAACCTGAACACCTTTTTTAAGATTATTTTTGTTATTATCTTTGTGTTCGTTTTCATTCAAAAAAGTTAATTGTTGACACAATTAATCTAATTTTCGTATTTATTTATGTCATTTGTATTTGCGAAGATAATGAAAGGTTATATCAAACTAGATATTTGATTTTTATTTGTTCTGCCGTCGCAATAAAAGTACCAACTTTTTTTTAATTACTCTAGTGATCTTCTCTCTCTTGATCACCAATCGGCGCCGCCGCTTCAATTATCGCAATGTTTTCTTATGAGAGTTTGTTCTGCGATAAGTTAGCATATAGGAACATAGTCACTTGCGTAGGTGCATTCGTTTTTGCTAATGTTGTGCGAATATTTATACAACGATAACCATTTTGAATTATGTAAATTTAGAGATTATACTACTGTTGATTGCTTAACGTTATTTCCGTAAAATTAATGATCGCGATTAAGGCGTCCTTAAATATTTGTAATTTTTATCCAATTATTCCTCTCAATTGATTTTCAGACTTTTCAGGCAAACCGAGTAATAATGTCAATGTTGTTGTTAACGCAACCAAGCAAGAGAATCAAGAAACCGCCAACGAGACGAATACGGTGAAAGTATTACCGGAAGTGACAGCACTACGTGCCACGAATATAAGGAAGACTAGCATATCTATGCCCAGCAACCTCAACGAGATGGACGATCTTCGGATAGACAGGCAAAACGTAAGTTGAATTTATATTAACAAATGTAAGTACCAGCAACATAATTACTGTCGCAGTAATTTACACGCAAAAGTTTCTGTGTCGTAATATGTGTCATAAATACAATCTGAGGAATCTATAATTAAAATAGACGTCGAAGAATTTTAACGTCCCATATAAGCTTTTGTAAATATTTGAGGAGGATGACGCGAAATATACTGACGACGACGGAAATATTCTAGAGGTGTCGAAAAAACATGTACTATACGCCCGAAGAAAAAGATTCCGAAAGTCGAATAACAACATTCCGCGTATTTCGCACTCACTGAATCAATGTTAGTCTCTCTAATGACGAGAATAACGTCATGTCGTATCTGCTCGATTTCGCGCGTTTGTGAAAATTTAAGGATATACCTTCGATCCAATTTATAGCTTCGAATTATCTTTGGAAACCCTCGTTTAATAGTGATCGATGATTGTTATTTACGAGTCTCGTATTAACTTTATTAGCGGATGAAGTGTTTTATATTGCGTTATACGTTGTACGAAAGAAGTGAAGAAGCACGAAAGTGATGGAGAAGTAAACGATGAATGGTATAAGTGATACATGATGGATGTCAAGGACCACAGACACTGTTTGATGTATTTCTTGGAGAATGTCTTAGCTCATGTTAGGAAACTCAAGCTGAACATTATTCAGAAGGTGCGGTTAAAAGGAATTTGCAAAACAAAATTATATTACGATGACAGATTCTGCAAGTTTTAAAAACTCTATTATAATTTATATAATTTAAAAGGAGAAACAGATATTGCAGCAAATTAAAGAGAAAAATTTTACACAAAAATTATGCAAATTTTCTATATTAAAAATAATGAAAATATAATTTTTTTATGGTTTTCAATTTCAGGAATATCAGACAAATCTAATAATTTTTTTCTTTAACCGTCGTTCATTACAATAATTATGTTCGCGAGTCAGTGTAGAAAAAAACGAGATTTCTCAGAAATGTGTTACGTAATATTTATCGTTCTCGAGTTATCTTGCAATATTCTACACTCGCCCGTAAAAAAAAAACAAGCAGTTCTTTCACAGCAAATATATTCAATATGAACGATACTATTGTCTGGTGCGATATTAGTTTAGATTTCATCTTTTTAATTGCATTTTTTATCATTTTCTACATTTACTTTCTTTCCCCTATTCCTCTGCAAGGTCTCAGTTATCTTTTATTTTAGATATGTTTGAGATTTAAATAAATAAAAATGAAAAGGAAAAATCTCTTATATTAATGTTTTTTTATTTAATTGTAATTTGTAATTTAATTTCAGATATTTAATAAGAAATACAAGATTTCGATAAGAATGAAGGTTAATAATCACGCAACACATTGCAACAATTATTAGAAAATGTTAGCAATTTTTAATCGAACTGTGTAATGTATAAGTATTAATGTATAAGTAATTGTATTCAAGTAATACTTATTGCCGTACGATGTAATTAGCGTAACGCTAATGTTTTCAAAACGAAGGTCGAGAACCATGCTCGTTTTACTACAGAAGGACGGTGATACTGCCTAAAATATTCCGTTCACATTTGCTAAATTTTCCACTTGATATACGATGATATACGATTGATATACGATGTGTAATAAACGTTACTGATAAGCAGTGCATTTCTGGTAGTTGCAGTACTTGATCGTTTATCGATCAGCGTCATATCGCAATTCGTACATATAACAACATTGTTACGAATATTTCACATATTTGATTTACAACTTTTCAATATTTATTTGAGATAAAAAAACTTTAAAAGCATTGATTTTAGAAAAATATAAAATAATTAATTAATAGCAGTGACATCTTATTAATGTCGCATGATATTTTCTCGCGGATCGAATGCAAATAAAAAATAACATGAACATGAAATCGAGCGTATTAAAGCGCAATGTTGTTCTCGCTGCATCAGCGATCGATATACATAGATAAGGCGCAGATGAGCCTTGCTGTTTGATCGAAGATTATTTACAACCTTGATCAACGATTTGATTTGTTTCATTGCACAGGTGTCGATGCGGTTTAGGCACGCTTATTCACACCTGAATTCCAAATTGTCATGTTTCAGGGTACCGCCTCGAAATTTACGAGAGAGGAGAGTGAGATCAGCAGCAGCGTAACTTTCAGTAACAGTGGCTCGACCCCGAATGGAAGTCCTCTGGGATCCGAAACTGAGGAGGAAGCGAATGACGAAGAATTGGCCAAGTGAGTGTCAAACTCAGTTAAAACTTAAAATTAAGATTAAGAGACTCGAAGAAGACAAGAAAAGCCAGTAGTTCTGCTTATCCTAGTTTACAGCTCCATAAATTTGTGCGAAAAGATAATACCATATGCTTTGATCAATTTAGTAATTCAGAATTTCAATTTCTTGAACCAATGACAATTAAGGTTTCATCAACCTAAGCGGTTAATTGGTTCTAGACGATTTCTCGCGGATGTAATTCAGGTGAAATACAATTCAAGTGATTTTTTTTACTATGAATTTTGATGTCGAGTCTTAACCCAACGAATGGTAATGGCGTAGCACAACATTTTACATGCCGTCATGTTTGCCATTCCAATATTGATCTGGTTCGCACCTGTATTAACCCGTTTCAACCGCTTAATAAATCTATAAATGCCCGATGCCACTGAGGTTGAGACCGGAGGAGGCTCCGTGTAGCTTACTCGCAGGAGACGGATACCTCGCCTGCAATTTTCTCTCGGCGATATGCGCTCTAAATGCGCAATTTGCATTGTAACACACCCCAGACGCATACACGAGGTACTGTTTATCGTTCACACTTGCGGTCGAGTTCCGACTGAGCAGTTGAAACAACCGTACCTATCTGACCATGTTCACGGTCATCGTAAAGCATCGTCATCGTCGGATCCGACCTTCCTTCATATCGCTTCAGGGTTATCGCGCTGTAAGAGTTAGCTTCTGTAATCGCCGGTTTCGGCCCACAGTCGCCGCACGATCGCAATTACGACTTCCTTACTTTTCCGTATACGAATAATTATTTAAAATTTTCTACTATTTTCCTGATTAAATGTATTAGTGCAATAGTTGAATTTTTAAGACACGTTATACTTGTGACTGTGGTTTCTGCATTGGAAAATGACGTAGTTCTCAGATTAAAGTATAGATAGTAAAAATATTAATTTATTAATTTATCAATTAAACTATCGATATCTCTACTAATTGTAAGACGACGAGATGCTTCCCAGATATGATATCGGTAGCGCCGTATCATTGCAAAGGTACAATGACGCGTATCAATATCTTTAGAAATTTGAAACAGAGAAACTTACTATTTATTTATTTGCCTGCTACTTAAGATAATCTATAATTATCGCATCAGATTTGTAGATAAAATTCCATTTATAATTTTATACACTCCATTTGTCATAATGCATGCATGTTTTAATACATATTTATATAAATGTATATTTTGATTCTTCAATATTTTTCATATTACAAAATCACAAATAGATAAGCAAAATTAAATTTTTCAGAGTACCGCTGCAAGCTCCACCGCGAAGAAAAGGCAGAATCGTGTCATCCTCAATTAATGAAAAAATGGGGAACGACACTACGGAACTTTCGGGTGTGCAAAGCGCGACTTCCACGATAACCAGCGTGAACAGCATTAGTAGTCTTCTGAAGGAGAAACTACAGTTATCGTTACCGCAAGCGTTACGTAGCAGTGCAAAACGTCAAAATGCTGATTATAGGTAAAGCTGGAAACTTTACTAAAATTAAATAATAGACATATTGAAATTTATCAGGAATTATATGTCGGTTACTCATATTATAATATTTAAAAACCTCCAATATTAAAAATATTAAAAAAATTTTAAAAATCAATTTTCTACAGGCTTAAAGCATTTGTTGGTATCCTGTTCCTTTGCATCGTCTTTCTCGTGGGATTCGCTCACATTTATTACACTCAGCATGTCTTACAACGAGCTTATTTTGAGAAATTTAGGTGAGTACTTGCGATCGCTAAAACGTTAGCCATTAAAATTATTTCGCACATGTATTGGCGCATTATTCAAGATGTGATATTTCGATAGTCAGCGGTATCGCTTGTCGTCTACTCTGAAATAACTTTCGGTCGTTTGCCTCTGCCAGGAAGCGCCTAATGGAATACATTAAGGCTCGTTTATCGTGCTGATCTCGTGCCAGTCTCAAAATGCGTATTCAATTGGTAACCCAACGTGCACGCTTAGCTTTTCAGGGGCTGTTTATCTTAGAATCGTGGGAGGGAGATCTCGATACCGATTATCCAATATTTTACGCAACAATTTTTCTTCATTACTGTACATACAGTCAAGCTTAATAAATATTTTCTACAATTTCCGCTTCTTATTTCTCGTGAAGATCACGAAAGATTGTTCTCTAATTTAATTATTTATTGATTTTTGTTAATTTCTTTTTTAGATTCAATAAAAACGAAAGAGTGATGAGAGTCTACAGCAGTACTGGGGCGGAGATCATCGCTGCTCGACTCGGCGAGGGTATCCCACCGAACACAGGAGTGTACCCTTGTCTACCCCATCATCAGCGACAGGATTCAGTCTGCCTCGAATGGCTGGAGCAGACGCGGCTTTACCTCGCGCATACAAAGCGCGAGGGTATGCACTGTTACCACGTCACCTGGCAGAGCCTGAGCCCCTATTACAATCCTAAGGACTGCTTCGACTGGTCCTCGAAACGGGGCCATTGGTACGGCGCTGGTCAGATTCAGAATATGGTGTATCCTCTGGAACGCGGTCGCCTGGAATTGAGTCCCTTCATCACGGGCGATGTGAGAAAACATCCCTTTGGAAACGTGCTGAAGAGATACTTTCTCAATTCGAAGGGCGCTACAATCCTGGTGGATCCCGAGACGCCGCTTTACGTCTCCATCAACGCCAATCGTACCAACGACTTCTGCCTTCAAGCAAAACACGATGCATTCGCTTACATCAATCATTTGACGCCACTACCTCAGCTTAACTACACTATCTGTGCGACTGACAACATGAAGAGTCTACATTCCTCGATGGCAGAAAAGACTCTGTGGGACGGTCTGAAACCCGATGAGCTGCACGCCGTTCATTCTCTACTGTCCGAACCAGTTTGGCAGATCTCACCTACCAATGAGGCAGCCATTTACAATTATACCGAAGATGTGATTGCGCTCGGATTTCTTCGCCAGGGACACGTTCTGCTCAGCGAGGAATGGCAGCCCAGTCCGGGTGACTTTGTCCTAGACGAAGAACGATTTCCCTCTATGGAAGAGACTATCAATATCATTCATCGCAGAGGATTTAGAATAGTCTTCAGTATTCAACCGTTTATCTCTACGGAATCCATCAACTTTAAAGACGCCGTCGCTAATAGATTATTGATCTCCGAGAGGGGAAGCGATCCTAGAATTCCGGCATTAACAAGGTTCTTAATCAAGATAGTTTTTTTTATAAATTACTATACGAATTTTCTTAGCATATCTTAAAATATATGTATACTAAAATTCGACCGTGAGAAACATTTTAAAGAGTTTTATATTTAATTTCAGGTACAAGCAAAGTAACAGCGCCGGCGTGCTCGACATCACGAACAACAAGACTCTACCCTGGCTTCAGACGAAGCTCGAGAGTCTAATCATGAAATACCACGTGGACTCGTTTTACCTCGACTTGGGCACTGCTCAGGATATGCCGCACTACTACAAGTGCGAGCAACCGCTGACCAATCCCGATCATTACAAGACTATCTTCACCCGTTCGATACTAAGCACCATACCCGTGATCGGCGTCTCCAGCGCCATTTCCAGGCCAAGGGCACCCGTCTTCGTGTCCCTGCCTCCCTTCCCATCGTCTTGGAAGGCCATTAAGACCGTCATTCCAACTGTCGTCAGCTACGGCATGATCGGCTATCCGTTTATCATGCCAGGCGCGGTGGGCGGCGACGTGGCGCTTCCGATGTCGGACAACAATCCAGATAACGATTATGAGGTAGATCTGCCAGATAAGGAACTCTACATCCGTTGGCTGCAGCTGTCCACCTTTCTGCCCGTGATCCGCTTCACCCATCTACCGAGCAAATACTCAGACGAGTCGGTCCTGGAGATCGCTAAAAGGCTGACTACCTTGCGGCAGAAAACGGTAACGCCGTTACTGAAAAAGTACGCGAATGAGACTCTGGATACCGGTTTGCCCATTATCAGGCCCCTCTGGATGCTGGATCCGGCCGATCCGGCATGCCACGTGGTGGTCGATGAATTCTCCGTAGGCGAAGAGTTGATCGTAGCTCCGGTGCTTTATTCTGGAAGCAGACAGCGAGAGGTCTATCTACCGGCTGGAGTCTGGAGGGACGGGATCGACGGCAGCCTGAGGAAGGGCTCGAGATGGATTCATAATTATAGAGTAGCCGAGGATAAGGTCGCGTATTTCGTCAAGATGCCGGACAATACGAGATTCTGAGGGATGCGACGTCACTTCACCGCTTTGCGTCACGCATTACAATATTGCCGGAGAATCTCAAGATCGATGGACTGAAACGATTATCATTTGCATGTGATCCCGCTTCATGCGATGACACGATTTGCTCGTATGCTAAATGAATCATTACGAAGAACGTGTCGTACGCTCTTCACGACGAATATCCGACTATTTACCTACGAATTTTTATCGTCACGCCTTGAGCGCCTTCATTGATATGCAAGATGAACTTGTCCTTCGATAAATCGTCGAAAATACAAAAAAATAATCGTGCATTAGCAAATACATGTCATTGCGTTCGACGAGAACTTTGCAAACGCGATATTCAATGTATTAAATGAATATACCTAAAACTTGCGATTACAATAATTAAATATCCAACATCGTGATCTTTGACAGAGTGCAGCAGGATTATTTATGTAGGGGTAAATACTTAACGGCATGTAAAGCCATGAGAGATTTACACTTGCATTAGTCGAATGTGTTATTCAATATTCACTGAATATATCGAGAAAATTTTGATTACAATAAAAGTATCCAATGTTACTGTATTCTGTACGGAGATGAGATTATTGTACCATCAGTATCAGTATCATATTACAGTGCATATTATAGACCAAATATCGATACACAAATCGAAAGAACAAGAATCAAGTGTAGATTTAAAAGTTAAGCTATTAATTATATTTATTTTATCTAACAAAGTGGTTTTACACCTCTACCAATTTTCCAGCAATCTATTAGTAAAACTGATTTATGTTATTTTTTTACATATTTTTTAATGATATGAAAAAAAATAAAGAAATGAGTACAATTGATGAGAATGCATCTGAATGCAGTTTTGCAGGGCGCACGGGGCTATTTATTTTTTCTTTCTTTTTGTCATTACAAACTTACACGACATGTAAAACAAAACACGTGAGCATGCAGAAGCGGGATGCGAAATCGGAATGCGATTTCCCGATTGATTTAACTTGTGACGCTACAGCCACGAAAAGATACATCTCACATCACGATTGTCGTGGCTCATAGAGGACATAGAGATTATTTTCGCGTGTCTGCAGCATCCAGTTCTAAATGCATCAGGATCCCGTCCGGTCTTGATCCTTGTGCAAAAACATCTCGAATAGGCGGCTGTTCCACGGTCGATCGACGAGGAGAAAAACAAGACGCGTGAGGCACACAGGCGACAAATTCTAAGGTATAGTGTATATTTATTATATTATCATTTTTATCATATAGCGTAACATCGTTATTTCTATAATAATAATAATAATAATAATCATAGCACCATGAACACTCCACAGTAAGTTTTTTCTTTTTTTTTTCTTTTAGTTCGTTATTCGAAAAGAATGCGACGCGCCGATGCGCTACGACGGGTGAGAACCGCGATCGTGTAATCGTAAGGAACTCGAGCAACACATCGAAATATCAGGGAGTGACGTCCATGGAATGCATCCCGAGCGTCTTCACTTTTCCGGAACGATCCTTGGATGTCTGTCCGAGATCTTTGACAATCTCGCACCGTCCGGGACCGTGAAGTCTCGCATTACTTTTGTTGCGCACTAACGTGACTCTCGGTCGGATGCGAATGGACAATTTTCTTCCCTTTTATTTTCTTGCGTCAGGAAATGAGATTTCTGACTAGAGTTTCTCGTGGAATATCCGAGAAAATTTTATACCGGAGGAAAAGCGCATCTCTTTTGATTTTATGAATTTATACCGTCTGTCTGACCCGTGAAATAAGAAGCGAGGGAAAAAAGCGCGAGCGAATCGAGAGCAGAAGGCGTCGCTTTTCTCCGGTATTGCCCGGGACGATCATTTTTTTCTTCTAATTACGAAAATTACTATTGATTGTTCTTCGGAGAAATTACCGAGATCACTGTTCTCGCACCCGTCGGGCACCGCAATTTTGGGGGTTCGTACAGGTGTTGAGGCTCACGTTTTTTCACATCTCGCTCTTTCCTGCTTTCTTTCTCTCTCTCTCTTTCTCGCTCTTTCTCTCTGTTTCTCTTTCTCACACTCTCTCTCTCTTTTATACTTCCTTTCTTACGTACTTTGTTCATATATTATATAGATATCTATATATATAATATATATATATTTTTTTTTCTTCCCTCATATTTCCCACTAATCTGTTCGGTGAAAGCTCGTTCCTAATCATTTATTTGTTCTTTTTTTATTATTTTTATACTTTTTATTTAAATTACTCCAATAAATTCATCGTTTATTTAATCTATCCTGCGCGCATCATCATCGATCGACAATAGCTTTTCATTTAATAGTTTATTAATTTATTTTGTCTTCGTTAAATTGAATTTCATAATTTTAACATCCTACCTAGATAACTGGTCATTATATTACTTGTCAATAAATAATACGTAAATACATAGGTACATATACTTCATCGTCATCATCTCTCTCCCTCCCTTTTTCACCCTCTTTTTCTTTCCTTTTCTCTCATCTCTTTCTACTACTCTCTTAAATACTTTTCTTTTGCACATCAACTCGCTAGCATACGTATGAAGGTATCGATAAATATAAAAACTCTATTCATGTGTATATGATAGAAAGAGAACGATGATGATGATGATAATGACCTCTCTCTCGTGAACGTAATCGTAATATTAATAATATTAATAGTAATTGTAATAATAATAATAGTAGCACAATAATATTAATCGCAATGATAACAAGCATAATAGTCATTAAAGTAATCGATATGGTAATAATCGTATTTATAACAATATCGATCGTTCTCGTCTCTCTCTCTTTCTTGATGTCACGCCATTCACACACTTTCTTAGAGTATTTTCCTATTACAAGATTCTCTTTCTCGCTCGTCCTTTTTTTCGCCAATCGGCGAAATAAAATCTTGGTCGTGCATGATTCCATCGAAATCAAAATAACACTGTTAATTCCTCGCTTCCTTGACAACTGATTCTCGAATAAACGCGCCTCTGTGTTCGGTGAATGTGACAAAAAAAAATGATCACGAACACAAACGAGAAGAATGGACAATAAATAATCATGACAAATGAGCACGTGGACGATACGTATACGTACGTGCATGCGTGTGGCAAAGTAAATCTCGCGATCGGAACGGAAAATCGTGTGTAACTTACAGGCGGTAAAAAACTTACGCACTAATCTATAGAAACCGGGCCCGAAGGCCGCTCTATCGCTTCTTGTTTGCAGCGACAAGACAAATCGCTTTCAATCGTCTCCCCCAATATCACCGTCCCTCAATATCGTCATTAACGATCGGTCTAATCGAGCACCATCGTTTTCGTGTAGGCACGAATGTGTCTCGTATAGAGGAGAGCTTTCTTCAACTTTCATTCGGCGAAATCCATTTGTAGTCATCAGGATCATGCTTCAATCGGGCAATACAATGTGCAAAAGACGTCCTGATCTTCCAGGCATTTTTAAACTCTAAATTTTTTCGATTTTCATGACAAAATCATAAGATATCTGTCGTAGATAAAAAGCTGTACTCATGTTTGTGATATTAATTTCGTTAAAATATTACTTTTGTCTGTGGATATCGCGAGAATGGTGAGTAAAGGTGTCCTCTATAAGTTACAGTTCGATATCGCGCTTAATCGCACTTGTCTCTCCGTTACCTTTCAATTCTCCTTCCGGCCTATATGTTCTCTCGTAATTCCGGATAACGATGAATCACTCCTACGTACGCGGTACGTCCTTAAATCGCAGCTACGCTCACTCTCGCACCGAGTCAAAACCGACGTGTTTTGATTTCGATTCGAATTTAATTAATTCAAGGCGATACACCGACTTGACATGACATTATCGGCATGCGACAATTGCGATCTAGAGGTACGCACGCAGGGTCGGCACTAGATGGGTTTTTTTTCAAGGTACAATTACAAGAACGTTAAGGGTTAAGATATTTGGTACTATCCGGTCTCTCGCTTTCGATCTCTTGGAAAAGATGGGGTACCACCCAGACAGCATAAGTGTCTAAAAATCGTAAAAGCATCCGGAGGAACTTAGTTTTCCGAAAGTCTCTTACGTAATGCGTACGTCATGTACATACATTTTTTTGGATCTTTGTGCTGTTTGAGCAGAACTTAACGTACCACCATCGACTTCTTCACGAAGACTCGCTGATAAACGCGTATCCCTGCACCGGGAAGTCACGGCAATGCTTTCCACGCTGCCACCGTAAGATAAAAATGAATGGAAGGCCTATCATCGATCTGCTAAAAGTAATCATGTTCCATGTAGAGTCTCAAATAAGCGCGATGTTCGGCACATTTCTCCTCCGTGTTATCAGATCGTTGTCCGTCGTTGTAGTCATCACCATCGTTTGTCGGTTCGTCACGCTTTGGCTTAAAACGCCTAGCTAAGAAAAAGTTAAGTACAAAAAGTTTTATCGATCTTAATCTCTTCCATTCCTCCCTTCTCCCTCGCCCTCGAATGCATTCTCGCTGATTTCATCTGCGAACAGATTTAAAGATCAATGTCGGTTTTCTTCACACGTTGTCGATACTTCAGAAAACAGCGATCGGCCAAATGTTTCTCACGCCGTTGGGATTGTCTATTAATGCGACAGATAGAACTTTGTCCGATCTGCCATTACAAGGACAATGACATGACTTCTTGCGGCGAAGATCCAGTTTTAATCCGTTTTTTTTTACGTTCCCTTTCTCTCTTTTGATCCATTCTTTTGATGCTACGTCATGATTCAAGCGTCCGGCAATTCTTCCTTCACGCCATCGGTCAGTCGAGTTTTCTCTGTCGTGATCGTTCTTCCTTTGAAGAATTGTGTTTTCGACTGTTTATTTTTCACCCGATAATTCCTCCTAGGAATTTTCAGATGTCTTCAGGTATTTCCTCGAATTACATCTCGAGGAAAGTTTCCTGCAATATCTGACCGTGGGATGAATTGCAAATTACTTGTGCGACGCTACAATGATTCGATCATTGTAAGATACCTTCCACTATCGACGTATCCGACGTATCCGTTTCCGTCGGAATAGCGATGCGATATGTGGCCACATGAACAAAACGATTTGATTTCTCTCACGAAGTCATCGTCCACGCAAATCTTGCACGCATAATATCAAAGTCCGTAAAAGATCGCCTGTTTTCCAAAGTATCGTTCGTGTCACAATTTTCGAAAACAAAGGCCCTCGCGATTGAAGGCAAGTTAAACAAACAATCGAAGACGGACACGTCGTCCGTCGGATGGACGTTTTGAGACATGTCATCACCCTGCATTCCCCTCGCGGCAACGAAACGCTTTTCGGATTTCTTTCAATATCATCCTCGTCGGACTCTTCGGCTAGTTCGAGCCGCATCGTCGGCCACGCGGACGATGCGGCGACGGAATCTGTCAAGCTCGCAACCACCATTCCTCCGCGCGTATCTCTATTCTCTACGATATAGAAACACGACACACAGATAATTCCTACCCTAGTACTTCTCGATGGAATTTAGCTCCGTTTTACCTATGCACGAATAGACATTTACGACGAGAAAGGGGACCGTTAATCACGTAACAACGAAGGATAATATTTCGCAGGTGAAACGTAAATCGTTCTCCTCGTGCCTCACGTCCTTACGTGTTAAAGGACGATCCATCGATGAGACGAACGATGAATTGCCCCTCAACACGAGCGCGTCCGTCGGACGCGCCTTCTGTCCCATTCACAATGTATGCCTCCCCGCGTAAGTTGAACTGCGGTACTTTTCTCTTTTTTTTTCTTTTTTCTTTTAACTGATACACTAAATACTACGCGGTGCTCTTGAAGCGGCAGCTGTGTCAGAGATATTAAAAGTTTTACTTTGATCTGCTGATCGAGGAGAGGATGCGGGCGAGAAGGTCTCGCATCGATTGTTCGATCCGCGTTCGATCAATGGATCGAAAATTAGAATATCTTAAGATCAATTTGTAATTTTCAGTAACCGGCGCACAGATTGTCACAGAACCGTGGCGCTTATGGACCGTTGTCGATTCGCTCGATCGATCGTCGCTCGATAGTTTCAGCGCGGAATCTTGGCAAAAAACGTTTTCGCGTTGAGCAGTGATCGATAAGGTATTGCAGGCGGTATCAGCGCACTACGGGCTGCGAACGGTGCAGAGTGTGAAAATACAAACATCCGATGGACGCCGCTGTTATCAGCTCAGCGTAAGCTTTAATCGAACGTGGAATTCCCTATCAGTAATCGACTTCTTAGAAGTAAATAATTAATTTATACCATGTATCTCCGTGCAAGAAAAGAAACCCTCGCGATCTTTCCTTCTCTCTTTCTTTCTTCTTGTCGCCCGCACCGTCTCCTCGCGAAGGAATAAGGAGAACGTTCTAACTTAGATTAAACAATCCCAATTTGAAACCTGAGCGCGATCGAAAGTCGGCCTCGCTTCCTCGGGACTGCCTCTATATTGTTTGACAGGATTTCTACGATCCTGCTAGGCCGCGGAGCTACGACCGCGAGGGAATCTCGAAATTTTCAAATGATGTTCGTTTTCGGGTTTCTCGAAGAGGGGGTCAGGAATCACCTGACGGGACGGTAGGTCGGCCTGAGCACTCGACTCTTCCTCTCTTTCTTTTCTTTTTTTTTCTTTTTTTTTCCCCTACAGAAATGGGTCCTAAAGCGCGGAATGATAACGCGCCCTGGACGCCGCTCAGAACTCGACTATTACGGCTGAGCAGGCTGCCAATCCCTAGAACTCGAGCCTGTAGGCGCTGCAACTAGTCTCGTGATCTTGGAGATTGATGGTGCACCGGGACGCGGACGGCGACAAGTCTATGTGGTTCGCCGCGAGCGCTTCCTCGTTATCAGCGACCCAATAGCCCAAAGTATCGGTGTCGTAGGTCGGAATCATGGTTACTTCTGATAAAAAGTACAATACAAGAGTTACATCAGAGCCAGAATATGTTGTATAATTAGCATAAAGATTATATTATTCCCCGAAATCAAATATTAATATTGTCATACTTTGATCATGATCAAAATTGAATTTTGATAAAATATCGAGAAAAATAATTGAAAAAAGAAATAATTAATAATATTATTTAGGATCAAGTTATAAACTGTCGATCACTGAGAAAAAAATATAATAAATAATATTGATTGCAGTCGTAAAATTTGAATTATATAATGTATTTTTTAATTTTAAAGAAGAATAATACAAACATAACAATATTTGCAATAATTTATCACGGAAAAAAGTCGAGATTTATAATTTCTTGATACAATTTCTTAATGAACTTACCGAGGTCCTTGTCTTCCCAAGTCTTTTTAGCTTCCAACAGAGCGTCGTAGACTTCTCGGCTGGGCTCGGTGCCGCTGAAGACGTAATATCTCGCTCGCACTCTCTTGAAGAATTCCAAAGAAGTGTAGTACGAATTTCCGTGATGGGGCACATACGCCAGATCCATGTAAACCGGTTGAACCTTATTCTTCGAGTCTTTCACCTTCTTCTCGTTCTTGCCAGGGCTTTCGGAACGTTTCTTGTTTTTAACATTTTCCGACTGGACCTTCTTCGCTTGCTTCCGCTCCTTTTTCGGCGTACCAGGCGCTCCTTTGTTCGATACTTCATTGGTCACTGGTGCTGGCGAAGGCAACCTAAGAGGTTCTCCCCAATTTTTTACAACGTCGAAATTCAGAGGATCGGAAGTTGTCTCGCTTGAGCATGACGGAGATTGAGCAGGGTTCTTCAGATTAAACTTTCTGGGCGGTTTAGGAGACGGCAAACCGAGAGGAGTTCCCCATCCTTCTAGAGGATCTTTCTTCGAGTCACCCTTCGAGTCATCCTTAGCGTCGTCCCGAAACGAAGACGACGGATGATCTTTATCGTCGGCCGCTTCATGTCGAAGACTACCGTTTGTGTATCTAGGCGATATCCCGCTGCTGAAAGCCCCGCTGGCTTCTTTCATCTCTTTATGTTCCATCAAAGCCTTATCGAAGTCGAGGTCAGCCTCGTCGACGTACCGCTTCGCGTCCGGCTTCTCACCATAATCGCCGGCGGGCTCCTTCTCGACTGTAAGTCGACTAAGAACGGAATCGCTGCTTTTCTGCATACCAGTCTCGCCGTGGAAGGTCTTCATGGCAGAAATCTGTGGCGGCACCGCCGGCAATTCGCCGTAGAAGCTACTACTCATCGCGGCCGCTGAGAATTCAATCTGCTTCTGTTCCTCTTGCTTGTCGGAAGCTGACTCGTAGCGACGCGTCAAATCCGATGAATATCCGACTTGCGAGGTCGAGGAGAAAGGCGAGCTGGGTGGATCGTCATCGGAATAGGTATGACGTTCCTCGCTGCTACCCCACGGATGTGTCATGACCTTGCTACGCACGCTGCTATGCTCACTCGGTGGACTAGCCGGACCGCGATCCTTTTCGCTGGTTGCATCATCGGATCCTGGACTATCGCTACGTTGCAGCTCCGAAGACTTAATGCTGCCAATGATGCTGCTGATCGCGCTCTCCGCGGCGTCTTTGCTTGGCAGACGTTCGTCCACCTTCACATCGGTTTTTTCGGCCAACACGACCGTCTCGCCCTTCTCGTTTGTCGTCTCCGTGACCTCTCTGGTAGTCGTCACTATTTCACCTTCGTCAGATACTGTCTTTGTGGTCGTGACAATAGTTCGGATCATCTCGCCTGATCTGAATCCTTCCGGCGTACCCGATGATCGACCATCTGATCTTCTATCGGGAGTTGATCTACCCGATACGTGAGGCTGTACCACGGCGCCGTCTCTGATCAACGGCGACATTGGAATCTCAGGCGTAGATTTGCCGCTGAAGACGATATCCTTAGGCAGCGATATGTCTGGCGAGGACTTGCCCGAATAACTCTTGTCATCGGATATGAGTTCTCGTATTAAAGGAGACACCGGGTGTTCGAATTTGTCTGTGTCTAAATGTTCCTTTACCATAGATTCAAGTTTATCATCCTGCTTGGGATCAGGTGTTGATTTACCTGAATCGTAGGAGGCTTTTACGTCGGGTGTCGCAGTGCCCGATGTCACAGTTGTAATCGTTTCCTTAATAATCTTCTCCGCAGGTTTAGTAGTTTCCGTCAATTTTTCTAATAATTCGTCACCGGCCAAAGTGTCCGTGCTCTCCTTGATATCTTTCTTTGTAATAATTTTGCCATCCGGACCAGTGATTGTGGTTACCGTCGTCACGATTCGCTTCACATCGGTGCTGGTCGTTGCGTCAGGTGCACCTTCGTCACTCACAACCCTGTAGGTTGTACCTGAAGTGGGATCTGTATAAATTTTCGAAGGATCAGTCTGCGCTAATTCAGCATCCGGTAATTCCTCCGTCATAATCGTCCGCGTTGTTCTCGTCGTAATCGTCTTTACATATTCACTGGAATCTTCCTTCGAATCGTCCATCTCTTCATCAGGAACGACAATCTCACGTCTGATCACTTTTGTGATAATTTCAGGCTCGTCTTGCTCAACAATTTCGCGTGTGACGACTTTAGTGATCACTTCTGGTTCGTCGTGTTCCACGATTTCCGGCTTGATGATCTTAGTAATCGTCTCGGGCTCGTCTTGTTGGATACTTGAGAGTTTAATTTCTTTGGCTACTTCTTGTGGTTCGATTTTTTCGATTCCCTTCATGACTGCAGTTGTCTTCCCAGATTTCGCTGCATCATCAGATAGCTTCTCACTCTCGCCAATATCATGTTTCGCTATTTTCGTAATTGTCGCTGAAATCCCCGCAGTCTCTTCAGGTTCGTCTTTATCGATAGTTTCCGCGATCTTGCTTTCTCTCAGAATCGTGACAGCTTGAGCGGGTTGCGCATCCTTCGTGTCTTGCACGTCCATTCTAGTTATGTGAGTCGTGGCCAGAGTAGACTCCGGTAACTTTCCGGATGCTTTGCTGGTTGATTCGATTCCGGAAGTCGCGTCATGTGTAAATTCTGGGGTCGACTTTCCAGACAGCGTGGTTATATGAGTCGTCCGTATCTCCGTCATACCACCGACGAAAGCTTTGTGGAACTGGGTCTCGTAATCCGTCGGATAATCAGGTTTATCTAACTGTCGCTCGCTTGATTCCGGGTACATTTCCATTCTGTATTCGACGGAAGATTTCCTAGCATCCTCTGGCAATTCATAATCCATAGATGCTGTTTCCTCATAGCGGTATACTGCCTTATCGTAATCCTCTTCCGGTTCTTCCTCTTGATAAATTTCCACATCGATCACAGATTCTCTCGGGATCTTTCTCTTCAATACAATTTCCTCCAAGATCTCTAAGATAATGTATCTGGGTAGAGAAGTCTTGATGAGTATCTCCTCAAGTATCACTTCTGTAATCTTCTTTCCTTTCTTTATATATTTCTCGTCCAAGAGCTTCTCGATTTCTATTCGTTTTTCTTCCGATATCAGGATGTCCTCGTCTATGTGCGGTTCTGATCGAGCTGGACTATCCTGGGTCGATTTATCGGAAGGAATAGGTTCCGGACTCAAACTGGGACTAGCAGAAAGCGCCCCTTTTGAATCCTTGCTATATCGATCGCTTCCTACAGGAGACATCTTGCCTTCCGGACTTTCGCCTCTCATAGTGTCCCCTGGTTTCTCTTTTGTTGCACTGAATTTCTCTAAATCGCCTTCGATTACGATATTCCTGGGTATCTTTGTCTTCACAATGATCTGTTCAATAATTCTGATAAGAACGTATCGTGGCACGGATTTGACAATAACTATTTCTTCCAAGACTTCCGGCGTGATTTTCTTTTTTTTCGCGATAAATTCTTCAATGATATATTCTTCTACCTCCACTCTTTCTTGCGGCATCAACGGTATCGCTTCTGCTTCTTTTCGGTATTGAGATTCGGACGAGGCTTCGTCGTCTACGAAGTCGAAGACCGCGCTCCTAGGCATGTTTTGCCGGCTGATGATGTCTTCTATTATCTCCATTATTATAAATTGAGGTACTGAATACATCATAACCAATCTTTCAATCACCGTCAAACTGATCTTTCTTTTCCTCACAATAAATTCATCTAAAATGTATTTTTCGATCTCCGCTTTCTTCTCCGCTGTCACTTTAACGACCGCTTCTTCTTCGTCATCCAATTTCTCTATCTTGCTCGGCTGTCCAATATCTGGTTCTTTAAAATCGGCAAATCGTTTCTCGCGAATCTTCTGCATTTTTTTCTCAATTGACTCGGGGGAAGTTATAGGACTCTTGCTTTCTTTCTTACATTCATCCTTTTCGTCGAGTGGTTTTCCTGTATCGAGATATGGAACAAAAGCATCCTTTTCCTCTCGAAGCAGCTTATCCTCAAATAAACTGGTTGTTCTGGATCTGCTAGTCGATGTTTTCTCGTCAGCATCGAAGACGTTATGCGAATGTGATCCGTCCTTCGGGGAACTGGCTCGCGACGATTTAGCAGATTCGTCTTTCGAAACCTTTTCGACTTCCAAACTCGGCGAAATTGATCGTTCTCCCTTCACCGATGTTTGCGAAACCTTGTCAATATCCTCGAGTCTTTCACTGGCAACACTTGATGACCTAGATTTGTCCTTTTGATCGTGCTTGTCATCCACTAAACTCGGTGATCTTGAGACATCGGACGGTGATTTTGGCTCCGTCTTGTCGCTAATGATGCTCAACGATCTTGACTTATCGGCAAAATCCAGCTCGCCAATGCCGGACATTTTTAATTCATCGATGTCTATTTTCTCCATTGGGTGCTTATCGTCCATCGATTTATCGAAAACCATACTCGGCGATATCGGTCTGTCGTGCGGCATTTTCACATCAACGGTCGGAGATTTCTCGCCAGCACATTTCTTGTCATCCAATAGCTTCTCATCAGATTTATCGCTAGCAACAGTGGGAGATTTGCTTCGATCAACAGGTGGTTCTAATTTATCAGAAACGGTAGGCGATGTCGATTTTCCAAATAATTCCGCTTTCTCACTCGCGACACTTGATGATCTGGATTTATCAACTTGTAGTTCCATCACATCTTTAAGATCTGGTTTTTCCTCTGTAACGCTGGTCGCTTTCGAGCCATCGGCAGATTTCTTCTCGTCAGACTTTTCACTTGCCATGCTTGGAGATTTGCTCCTTTCATGTAGCTCGTCCGTTTTGTGAGGAATTACAGGAGATATCGATTTCTCGATCGGTTCTTTTGACTCTTTTTGATCACCTGTCACGCTTATCACACTGGACGATCTAGACTTGTCAGCCGATGGTTCTAATATATCTTTCAAGTCCGCTACATCTCCAGCGACACTCGGTGGTTTGGAACTAACGGCTGACTTTGTCCCTTCGCTGGCGACACTTGGCGATTTGCTCCTATCGAGTTCTTCTTTTTTATCCGCAGTTATTATCGGCGATTTTGCCTTATCCACTGATTCCTTCCGATCAGACGTAATACTCGCGATACTAGATGACTTTTCCAACGACGATCGTTCTGTAATGTCTGTTAGATCAGCACTGCTCGGTGATTTTGATCGATCTTCAATTCCCTTCAGATCACTCATCGCGATAGGTGATTTTAATTTTTCATCGGTTCGCTCCGTAACGTCCTTCAAGTCCGGCTTTTCTCCAATTACGCTTGGCGATTTCGAACAATCCGCAGGATCCACATCTTTTAAATCTATTTTTTCTCCTGCGATGCTCGGAGACTTGGAGCGTTCGACTGATTCCTTTTGCTCGCTCGTAATGCTGATGACACTCGGAGATCTTGATTTCTCTATCGGTGTTTCCGACACATCTCTCATATCCGGTTTTTCGCCGGCAATGCTAGGCGATTTTGAACGATCTGCTGATTCCTTCTGAATTCCCGTCACAACGCTGGACGATCTAGATTTATCAAGAGATGCATCTATTTGTTCTCCTGTGACACTTGTAACGCTCGGCGATCTTGACTTATCATGTTCGGCAACGGTCTTCAAGTCTGGTTTTTCATCAGTAATACTCGGTGACTTCGAACGACCTGGTTCTTTAGGTTCGCTAATACCGCTCGTCACACTCGGTGATCGTGATTTGTCTGATGAAGGTTGCATTATATCTTTCAGATCCGACTTATCTTCAAGCTTTGGAGATTTCAATGCATCTTTTAGTACTTCGGCTTTGTCGTCGGGTGATTTTGTTACTGAAGGTTGTTCCTGTTTGTCATCCTTAACACTTGTAACACTAGGCGACCGGATTCTCTCTGGTAATTCCATATCTTTGAAGTCTATTTTTTCTACAGAAACACTTGGTGATCTAGAATGGTCACTTACTTTCTTGCTATCTGATTTATCACTAGCTATACTGGGAGATCTATCTTTATCA
>VBVR01001022.1:0-28145 GCA_011638315.1 Tetramorium parvispinum | reverse complement strand
ATTAATATGGCAACACAATTATTATTCAGAAATAATTAAATTTATAATCGAAGATCTTATATTTCTTACAATGCTTGATATTCAGTAATAAAATAAATATAACGAAAACTTTAATGAATAAGTATTAATTACTTAATAAATCATTACTTATTAAAGTGTTTATAATATTTATTTCGTTGCTGATTAATTAATATTACAAATAAGTATTATAAATAAGTACTAGTCAATTTTTTCTAATGTAAAAAATGATTAATGTTGTAGGCTGAAGGCGCCATTTTGACGGCAAGTACGATAGCAGAAGGGTGAGTGAAACAGAATCGATTTAATCTATCTCGTTGCATAATTACAAAATAATTAGCATAAATTTTAAAGTTAGGAACAGAACTGAATTTGTGTGTTAGTTTAAGCGATGTGTATCGGCAAATATCTGCTGCTTAGTCTTAAGAAGCTTAAGCTTGATTAATTTATTGATAAATTCGTCACTCACTGCGATAGCTTAAATAAAGGAAATAGGAAAAAATTATTTTTTTATGATGTTATTATGTTTAGAATTTTTCCTATCTTTACGGTAGGAACTACGATCATTATTTTCTGCGCAATTATTATTTTTTGCGAACACGCGATCTTGATATTTTTAACTATTACTTCCAATGGATCGCGATTCGCCTGATGGCGCTCGAAATTGACATCCGGATGAATGGGTATTAATTTGAAAATCCGACGGTATCGGGCAACTCTTTAATTTGTCTTAGACCTAGATTCAGATATGTAGGGAAGAGGGAATGGGTGATAGGGCGGATAGAATGCGGATAGATGCGGTGAATCGCGGATCTGTGAGGCGGGTATGCTCGTCGGCGCTTCGGAGCGCCGGAGCGAAGCAAAGAGAATCGAATGTCTGCAGGGATCTAGGTACTCTCAATCGGAATCTATTTACCAGATACTTAAGTGGACTCGAACTACCGTCCAGGATTAAATTGACCTGCAACCAGCTCTTGCTACAACCCTTCTAGCTTCGCGCTCTCCGCGCTCCCTTCCATCTCTGTTTCTACATATGTGTGCCTCTCGCTTTCTCTTGAGCTTTTTGCTTTCATTCTGTGTGTATATGTCTCTCTCTCTCTCTCTCTCTCTTTTTTGCTCTTATTTCTTTTCGCGCTTTCTCCTGTATCTCTTTTCCGCGCTCGTATTTCCATCACCGGTTCGAATTTTTCCTATTTTCCCGATCTCAACCCTCTTGGCGCATAGTATCGGCACAGTAGCGATTCGATTGACGATTCGTCGAGAACATTCGTGGATCCATTGACCGTACCAACGACGATAGTGCGCCCGTTACCGCACGGCTGTTACCGCACATAAATACAGGGATATCATGCAAATTTTTCGCCGTTCGGGCTGTTTCTTTGTCGTTTCCTTTCTCGCTTGCCGCACAGTACATTGGCTGCAATAAGTGGCGACAGTTCTCGGATTTACGACTACGGAGCAACCGTAACCAACTCTCCATTAGGTTTTGCATACCTTCTCTTAAACCACGATCTTTCGCGATGTCATTTAGTACAAATTTTTTTTGTAAATATAAATATCCGCGTATTGTTTTACGAACTTATGGAAATTTCAAGTCTCGATTAACACTGGAATTAATACTGGAAACTGATAGACGGAAGACTGCATTCTCGCTTGAATTTATTGTTAATACTTAGTCAAATTTATTTTTACATAAATTATCTCTATAAATTTTAATAAATCATGAAATAATAAATTCCAATATTCTAGTTTACATATTACATTTATAAACAACAATTCCATATAAGACGAATGAATTAATATGTCGGTTTATAAATAAAAATGTTGTCTTATAAACAAAAATTATAAAAATGATTAGATAATTTTACATTAGTATACTGTAATAACGATCTTTAATGCATTGTTAGTTTGTCATACGATTATCGAGTAATACATTTCCCATAGTGAGATAGAAGGTTGCGACGAGCTATTACTCAGGCGATATTCGATTACCGTTTAGCGGTAGTTTTATGTCGTGTTAATGCACACCGGATTTGCCATTGTAATACCACGAATACCGCGCTATACTACGACGCAGCACGTATCGAAAATGACTGAACGTTAAATCCGCTTTCTGTAATAGTACAGATAACGTTGTAAAATTGATTGCATCTAAAACGTGATCTAAAATAACGTATTTTACATTGTGTGCGAGAATAACTGGAAAAATCATCACGGATTCGTCTGTTCTTTTTATTTCATCCGCATCACTGAAATATTTACTTTCACGAGAACTCTGACTTAAGTGACTTAAGAAATTTTTTTCGATAATCATCATTTAATTGATATACTTTTGAAATATTTGAAACCTATCAAATATTAAAACATAATATGAAGTATTCTATTTCTGATTTATATATTTATATAAATCAGAAATAGAATGCTTCATATTACATCAGAAATAGATATATTGCTACTTTTATTCCTGACAGTTTGTCAATATGCAATGAAATTTGTGATACGAAATTTGAAATACGTTACTGTCCTCCTTGTTTAACGTAAATAGTGCATAAATTTTTTTAAGCTTTGAATGTAATTTACGTGATAAAACGGGCGAAGAGATTTTTATAGACAAAATACATAAATATCGCGCGAGAATTTCAAGTTTGCGTAAAGTTAAAATTTGCTCGATAAAATTTGGAAAATTCGGATAGAGACTGGTGTCGTAAATCTCCCGAAAGGACTGGGCGAGGAAGAAGGGAGCGAAAGCTACGTTTCAAATAACATGCGCGATACCTTCCCGAAGATAGAGAGGGCATCGAATAATTTCACTACGGCAGGCAAGAGAGGCGAGCTGTCTTGGAAAGAATGGAAACGAGTTGGAGAAGAGTTCGCCGGGACTTAGCTGAAAAGTAGAGTGCTTTCTGTAATTATAGCAAAGTGAGCTGCAAACCTAAAGTCGCAAACAAAGTTGCACATTCTGACAGAAATTCTTAGCCTTAATTAACGTACTAATTATCGGTTCAGAGATTTTAATTAATAATATTAATTAATAAACCGCATATACAAAAAACGGACAATTATTACTATGAAATCAATATGTTAAGATAGAGAAGCATTGGGTCATTCTTAATTTATGATTTAAAAAAGAGCCAGTTACTGATATTACTACTTTACCGATTTTTAAAGTTTTAATTATTGATGTAGAAGGGAATAATTTAAAATCGGGAATATTTAGATCCATAGAGACGTAATTATGTCATCCGTTTAATCGTCGAAATTGTTTGTAAAAAGTGTTTGCGGGATCTTTTAGTTCTGCACGGGTTCACGTGTATAGCCAATCTGCTTTTGACCGATCATGCAGGTAAACGTGAAGAGACAGCGGAATTTAGGTCATGCTGTATTGCGGTAAAACGAATGCCGTCGTTCGATACAAGCTAATTGGCGTAATTGAATAATTCGTCGAGAAAAATCAACACTCAACACTTTGGGCTGGATCGAAACTAGCCGAAAATGTCAAGCTTGTTGTTTGCACACAAGAAATCGGTCAATTTCTCGTCTATTTCCAACCATGCCGCAGAAACAAATCGCGACGCGAGCGCAATTTTCGCACAGAGAATCCGCACTGCCAATTGGCAGATCAAACAAATCTTGCCGGTATTCGTCAACGGATGTAGTATCAACTGTTCCAATTGAATGTAGAACGCTCGATATGAACAATACGCTTCGCGAATAATTTTGACTGCGAGGAGAACTTTAGAACTTATATTGTCTTTCGCGGAGTTCGACGGCAACGGCGGATTTCTGCATTTCACGGTATAAAAGCAAATAACTAAATTTCAGATCTACTAATACTACGTCAAAGGTAGAACTAATTTATTGCAGTAACTTTGTAGGAACTGAAGAAACCCTATAAATATTCTTATTCGGTGCATTAATATCTAGGACAAAGATATTGTGAATAAAGAATATCCTTGTTCTCTGTAATATGGAACATACCAAGAGTTTGAGTTAAATTCTGTTATACGGTTTACTGCTGTAAATTGTGAGAAAAATTTCTTTACTAATTTTTTTTTTAACAAAAATCGATTTTTACCATAAAATAATATACATATTTGTAAGAGATTTATTTATTTCTTTTGTACTCTAAAAACGGAGGTAGAACGAGTAGAAAGTAAATGAAACATTTATTTATTTAATTAATATTTTTAGCTGAAAATAATTTTATTCAGTATGATCTTTTGAGTTTCTGACCGTAGTCATAATTTAATAATCTAATTAATATCAGACAATTGAATTACATCTAACGTACTGGAATAGAAAGGAAACAAAAACAGTTCGTTTTAATTGACATTTTGATCATTTAAGAAAATTCTTAAAAAATGATTTAAAACTTAACGAACAAGATATTTGTTATTAAATATTACAATAATATCTTTCATATGTGATATTTTATATGTATATTACAGATCTTTTTAATTTATATAATGACAAATGAAATAGTTTGACAGTCGTTATATTATTAAATTTCACCTTAAAATATATTCTCTCGCTATAATTTAAAAGAAATTAATTTATGTACAAGATATAAGGGAAACGTAATGGAATTCTTTGTACCAATTTCTTGAAGGAACTGATGTATGTTCGTAAATCGCAAGTGAGGAAGAGTGTGCTGTTACGTGCTGTTACGTGCAAAAACGAACTCGACGACAAAGTTTTTCGGTGGTATCGTAAAAGACGTCGCGAACACTTTTACGATCTACCGGTGGTAAAAGTGCAGTGTCAGCGATAAAAAAAATGTCACCGCAGTAGTTTCTAATGTACATTCCACTGGCTTGTGTGCGCTTTGGAGAAATCGTACAATGATGAACCATATGCTGCGATAAGCAGTTGTAAAGTGATATCTTTTATGAGTTGCCATGCCATTTATATTATTAATTATAAAAAGTTAATGGTAGTTAATCTCGTTAACTCGTATAGAGTGTGTGTATTGAAATAAATTGCACACATAGGCATTGAAATGATCATTAAGTAATGATGACGATCTATCGTATTTGAAGCGAGAAATGGAAATATCGTGTAACGGGATGATATCATTCGTCTAATTGATCAAGATGTATCTCGCTGCTGTTGGAGGGGACTTGGTGATGTCGGGTACTTAAGCAAAATTTATGAACTCTCCTCGTAAGTTCGGTGTGCTCTAATGAAATTACCTGAGAGAGCCAACGATTAATGATAAAAAATTTGCTCTATTGCGGACGAGCATTAATACTTCTTCTAAAAATAGTTTCTTCTTTACAGTTAGTATGTTTAATAATAACTGAGAATGAGAGGCAATAAAAGTTTGAATATTTTTATGATCTGAATAGATTTTGAATATTTTAACTAATAACTCATAAGTGGTTAAGTTTAAAACTTTTTGTTTTTTATAGTTATTAAAATTATTGTAAGACCAGCATTTCGACAGTAATTGCATTGTTCTCAATAATGCCAGAACGATACATCTGGTTGTACTACTTGTCCAATTCATGTTGTTTCAGTAGTGTAGTTAAAAGGAGCGATCTTGGAAACCACGATTGCTGCGGATAAGTAAATGCAATGAAGGTCTAGAATATACTTCTAAATGAAATCCACACAATCTTCTTGCTCTTTTTTCCCTTTGTTTCCGAGACTTATTTACCGGAACGCGCGATTCTGAAGGCTGTAGAAATGGAGAGTCACTCTAACTTTGCAGTCTTCCCGCCTTATTCGCGAGGCTTTAGTGCTTGTGCGTTTCCACGCTCGTGATTAATTAGAATTTAATAATTGAATATTGTTGGATCGTAAAAAAATGTTAAATTTACTTTTCGAGATTGAACGTTGCATTTTTTTCCTATGAATAATGAAAAACATATTGATTTATACATTTATTTAACTTCTTATAATTTTAACAATATTTAATACATAACTCATAATTTTATATAAGTAACTTATTCGAATGTGTGATAAGGATAAAAATATTTTTTAGAACATTGTATGAAAGAGTTCCCGAAAATAAAAATAGAAATTTTTCAAAATCTCAGAGCAGAAAATATCGAATTTTATTTTATTTATGTATATAAAAAATTATTGAAGCGAAAAATGAGAAGCATAACGATTATAAGCATTGTGCCAAAATCGGGGAACATAGTTTGGTACAGGCGGATACATAGTAAAATAAATTTGGCCATAACGGTTATACCCATTGCTGTTCGCCGACGTGTTAAATATGAGCAAAAGTCACGGCATCGTTATCATGTATATGCAAATTTGCTTGATAAAATAGACGAGCAAGACGTAACAGCCAACATCCGGCCTCTCCCTCTCTCTCTCTCTCCTCCCTTCTGTCTCATATATTGCCACATCTGAATATACATCCGCAGTCTCTACTCGCTCTCGGCACTCGTGCTATTCGCTTCCATTTGTTTCCATTTGGAGATCCGTGTAGCCTCTATTTTCCCGATACACTGGATGCATACTGCGCTGCATCGATTTTATACGTTAGTTCGTTGATTATTGATATCTCTTCTTTCCATACGCATTGCGTCCACTTCTCGTGTCTCTCGTTATAACATTGGCTTCCTTTCTTTGACATGTTGAAATCCCATACAATCAAATTAGATCTTTAAGTGTAATATATTCGACGGGAATCAGTGTCATTCGGTCTCAACGCGATGGCGGTAAATCAGTTGCGTAGAAAAAATTCGAACTGCTCACGGAATTACATTTTTATCTGCCGTACGAGCGTATGTGAGCGAAACTCATGCGGCAATCGAGAAAGTCTCGAGATGTCTGAGCACGCTCGAGCGACACTAAAGTCAGATCGTAACGTACGGTCGCGTTTAAATGCCCCGCAAAAGGTTGAGGAAGACAATAAAATAAATCTAAGTAAATTATAGAGGGTGGTTTACCAACTTTCGAAGAGCTGTAACGGTAAAACATGTGAATGATCAGATGACTAGAGGAAGTTTGATTTATTAAGCATACTTGGATAGATATTTAGAGTAAACATCAAGATAAAATTTATATTGCGTAACGAGAAAATGTATTTAAACTAGAAATTCCCAACTTTTTTTTGTCAAAAGGGCCATATTAAAATTTTTGTAATGACCGGAGGCCGGATAAGTATTATTTTTAAAAATCATATAAGAACAAAATATATCTTTATTTAAAAATTCTTTTATATTATAACGTTGAAATTTCTTCTTTTCCAGATCGCAGACTTTATACTTATTGCCTAAATAAGGAATATAAGTTATATTTCTTATTTAGATAATAAGTACAAATATGTCCGATAAAAACACATATCATTTTCTAGACAAAATCTTTTGGAACTTAAACTTTTAGGGATGGAGTTTCAGCAATACCGTTTCGCTCTCTTTATAACACAATCGAAGAAATATGACTCTTGAACAGTAACTGTCGTAACTAAGGACATATAACTTCTGATTTTTCTGTACACTTATGTCTATGGCTATTTTCAATATTAACATCTATTCAGTATACTAGGGAGCCTTAAATTAGAAACAAAATCGATCTTGATGAGAATAACCTAGAGTCGAAATTTATACATTTATACATTTTTATATGTCAGATATATCTTTTCTGTTCATCCGTCATGTCAGATCAATTGTCTCACGGTAACGTTTCTGCGAATATGTTGAACACATATTACATCTTGGTTTCATGAAACTGCATATTTTCGTTTTATCCTTAGACATAAATAAGTATGACGGAGTAATATTATTGGTATGGCCTTGTGTAACCCGATGACACGTGCGGTAAGTCTCTTGATAGTCAATCATGCATGCGATTGGGGTAAAAACATCATACCCGGATATTGATATTCAGGGTGTACATGGTGCAAAAGTATCTTTTTTAAGAATATGGAAAATGTGAAGACAAAACACGACGATATATACGCGTTTTATCTTTATTTATTATCCGACACCTAATTTCTTTCAGAGTACAAATTAATTGCTCTTTATGTAAACTTTTTCTTTCTAATGCTTCTAATTGCTTTGAGCTTAATATACTCGTGTAACAAATTTACCTTGGTCCAATTTACCATGTTCGTTCCTTTTCTCTGTCATTATACGCTTAAAAAAAATCTTTTATGTAATACAGTTAAAAACTTAGGTGCATGTTAAATAGTCGCGTAAAAGAAACGAGTTTTGCTCGCGGTCGCGTAACGTTGGTGTTGGTTTTAATGCTCGCGAAATATGACTCCTGAACGCGAATTTCTTGCACGCCAGTATCTGTCGCTATTTTGAATAGCGATGAGCTTGCAGCTCTCTCGTACGGAAGCGTATAATTATAGTCGCGCATATACATTATGGGCGGCTCAATCACATTCATTTCATCTCCATGATTGCGTGATACCTCATAGCGGTAATAACAACCATGCATACGATCAAAGGCGTGATATACGAGTTATATCCGTTATACACGAAGATACGTCGGTGCACTATATAGCGCAACAGGACACACACTTATTTCATGACTAACGTACTTGTCATACCTGTAAGAATGTCTACCATACCGTACGACGCGACTGTATTGCAGTTCCGGACTAGGTCACGCGGTATGACATGAATTATACATAGCGGATTATACAGAACATTAGGAGGTTTCATAAATTTATCATTTTATATAAGATTGATAAGTCACTAGACACCGACCCGGAATAATAATATTAAATTTAATGAATTATTTATTTTTTGCATATATATCACATTTTAATTATGGAGAGGAGAGAAAGAGAGAGTAAAAAGCTACAAGTACCACAAGTTAAGAAAGTAATTTGTCAAAAGAAAGTAAATGCATATCTCTTATACATAATACGAGATATAATGAAGAACGGAAAAGATTATCTATACACGTAGTAAAAGATAATTCATAATCTTTTATTCAGTGCATAAAATAAAGAAAATAAATAAAAATTTTCAAGTCCGAATAATTTATAAAACTTTATGGTGATCATATGCAACGACCTTTTCGAATTATGAGAACCGTAATAATGTCATGATGTATCGCGAGAATACACGATCTGTGCGGATGAAAATCCGGACCAATACGTTCACACATAATGCGTGCAATCTGGAACACGCATTGACACTGCACTCAAATCAGGAAGATTTGAGTATGCAAAATTCGTGCATTCTGTGATCGAAATGGCGAAAAATTCGCGAGAAGGATCCTGCTGCAAAACGCGCGGGGTAAATCATGCATCGAACTATCCAGATATCCTTCGATTTCCATCGAAAGTAAATCGTATATTCAACCAATAGTTTCGCATACTTGACGAACGGCGCCGTGTTATCCGTTGTGTCGCGATAGCAAAATAACCGCAGAAACAAATCTCGGCTGAATGTGCAAAAATCATTGACTCTCAATTCTAATTTTGAAGAGTTGATATAAGTGAAAAAATAATTATTTATCTCGCTGAAGAACATTATTACTCTTTTCAATTTTGTATGATTTTATATTGTTATAAAAAATTTAAAAACTTAACTAAAAACTTCTTACTATTTTCCTTCGAGCAATTATTGAAAAATATTGATTCTGATAGTAAAACAATGTTATCCTAAACGAACAAAATTATGTTACGTCTTATAAGTTGATAAGCATCTCGAACGAAACTGAATTTACGGCGACCTGCAATATCATCGTCGCGATATTCATAGCTTGCAGTTCTTCGACTTAAAGAGTTTTTATTTTCTTCTCAGTGGGAAATTTAACTTGCAGACTGTCAGCGAAACGTTCGTTCTTTTCCTTGATCACTGCGGGCGATGTGATGAGGAACCCGGAGAAAGTTATTTGATCCTTTCGCGATTCTGCTCATAAACAAAGGAGAAACGTACCCTATAGCAATGAGGGATCTGAAGTGAGGGTTTCCGTTCATTTCGCCTTTGTGGCGCAGTTAGTTTGTAGATTCCGAGGAGTGACCTGAATATATCTTTTACATAATAGAAAAGGCAAACTAAAGACAAACAGTAAAATAAAAATCATTAAAATAAATACGCAGAATATATAAAGTTTCCTGCTGTCGCTAGCGTACGTAAGTAAGCGAATGTAGCTTTTCGAGAGTATCGTGGGAATTTAATCGATAAGTTTTGGAATTGTTTGGAATTATAGAATTGAAAAATATATAATTTTCCGGTTGTCGCACATTTTATATAATTTTAAATCAAAATACAAAAAAATGTTACATTTTGCCCTTTTTTCATCAGATATCTGACATGTACTTTTTTTCTTCTTGTTTCTTAGTTGTCTCATATCTCTTCTGATTTCCGCCGATGTTATTGGTGATACGTTGATACTTCTTATTGTCTTTTACGGTCAGCTGCTTTTCACATTGATGACGCGTTGCCTTGATATTGGAGGCAGACGGCGATGTCATATGTTCGGGTTAGCTTATTTCGCTGCCTCCATCCGTTTCGCTCGAGCTCATTTAATAGACCTGTTTCGTAGATCCGCGTCATCAACTTCCCGTTGACCCTATACACGGCTCTTCACGTCTTCTCCAAGACTTCTGTCTTGGTGATGAAGCGTCACGAGAAAGTTATCTGATCTCTTCGAGACTCTTGTTGCAAACTAACGATTCGCAAAATGTATCGCGCCTGGAAGTATCTCTCCAAGAAAGCAGTTTTCTTGCAAAGAAAGCGACGCTTCTGCTCGTTTATCATTCGCCTTATCTTGTAATGGATACTTTTACCGTTCCCACAATTTACCTCGCGCAATTTAAAATATTTTATGAATCTATTCACACACTTGGTATTATCTCTTGGTGTTACTTCGATGAGTCCGGTAAAACAAATGGAAAATTTATAAATGTTACTAAATCTCTAAATTTTCAATGTTGAATTCATCTGTCCCGCTTCCGTGTTTTAAGTACTGCTTTTAATATTCCTCTGTGATTAAATGTGAAGCAAAATGCGTAAAGATAACACGCGTGCATTTCTCTGAAATTGCTATTCCTTATTCCTAAGTAACATCTTCGTTAGTATTCATGTTGCAATGCGACTACGATGGTCGAGAAAGCTTTAACAGCGCGAATCTTCTTTAATCAACGCATAATTATTGCATAATTTCGGACCCGAGAAACTCTCTCGGATGTACTCCACCGTTGTAGAAGGACTCATAAATCAACCACCTAGAATTCTAAATGTAGAAATTTATGGAACAACAGAGAGGAAAATGCGTTATGACGCCTTTGCACGATCGCTAACGTATTACACGCGAGGAACTACTGACATCGACCAAGTTTAACTTTCATCCTAGTTCTATACATTTTACATTTGGTATAATTTACATATAATTACAATATTTGATTAAGAAGAGAGAGATATTGTCGTATAATTTATTTTCATTCTTTAGAGAAAACTAATTTGTTCATTTATTTCTTAAAACTTTTGTGCGTGCAATCTCAATTGTTTTAGTGGATCACACGGAAAATACCGACATTCTTTATACACACTTTCTAAGTTCTTAGGACATGATAGTCTTGAAAAAGTTTCAGAATCTTTTGAAGATTGTACGTTGATAGAGCGATCGTGAAATGCGTGTTCTACAGGTGGCAATATATGTATACTTTAAAAGAAAATGGCAGCAGAGTTTTCTCTATGCTCTTGTCTTAGCTATCTTGTTCATTCGAATTTATTTTGGTACTATTTTTATTTTAAAAAAACTTGAAATTTTTCTTTTCGATACGTTATATTAATAAATGTTTTTAAAATATATAGGAAAATGACATATTAATAATTCGTACAAAAAGTTATTCTAGTTGTTCTCATGCTAAACTTGATATTGATAGCTATTTCTGTCATACGCGAATCTTTGCAATATATAGACAAAAATAAAAGTATCAAAACAGAACATATTTTTTATCTTGGTTAGATTTCTAGCAATCTGGTCCTAAGGTCAAATTCAATTTTTCGGAATAGACATAGCCAAGTAAGTTTGTCAAGATAACGGGCGACATTCGTTTGTTTTATGGTACCACGATTTGTCACCGAACACACGCACGGCCACTGTTTCGCCGCTCAAGGTAGATAATAACGTGATTTTTCACTAGCTACAGGCGTACATTTTCGCGTGCGATCTATACTATCTGAGCGATTACGTCGTTACGACGTCTCTTGTGAACAATATAGTACCGATTTCACAGCAAACAACGTGCGTTTGTTTGCATCGAAGAGAAGGACTGGTTGGATTTTCGCGCTAAATGTTTCGCGCGAATTCGAACGTTACGTTCGTACATCGCCTTTAAGTTCCAGCAATAAATTCATGTAAACAGAGAAAAGCCTACGGTGACTAAAGAGTATAATACGAATTACGAAGTTGATAAAGAAATATGAAATGAAATGTAGCATTACGGTATAATAAATGAATAATGTGAATAAGAAACAGAAACAATGTTTCTTCCTTTTCTCTTTCTCTTCTTCATCCTTTTGTGAAAGAAAAGTAATGAGCACTTGATTGATTTTATGTCTAGTTGAATTTTTTAAACATGAAGAATTTCGAATTTTCTCTTCCTCGTGCCGATGCTTGAATACTTGTTATTTAGAAACTCTAGTTTCGTAATTTGTGAACTATGTCACTTGTCAGTATCGTGATAAAACTCGCTCCGACTGCGAAGCTTTGTTAGCTGTTTTAGTTATTTAAGCGTTGTATGTTAGAGATTACAAATGAAATTTCCCAACCAGATAGTTCCCTCTCATTCGTATTATTACATCGTGTTCGTTTCGTTATCAAGGATAAAGTTACATTGACGTATGAGTGAGAATAACGACGAGAAGATTGATACTAAAAGTATTGTATCTATCATTATATTAATCTTTTAAAGTCAAAGCTATAGACATTAAAATAATTTAACTGCAAAATGCGAAGGCAAAGATTGTTGACAGAAAGCTAAAGTTAACGGAAATTAATGAAAACTTTAATAATGAAAAATCAGTGACCGAAAAGTTATCAGAAAAGGAACGAGCAACTTGTTATTTATATTGTGACCCAGAGATTCTTTTTATCGTATTGAGCTATCACTTTTTAATTGAGAGTCTATAAAGAGAGGAAAATGAAAGAAGATAGGCGTTAATTCTCTCTCCGCGTCTCGAATCGACGGAAATTGTACCGCTTTCAATCGCCTTCCCGAACGGAATGAATGCGACGGAACTTCGTTACGGCAATCAAGTAGATTTGGGATTCGTCGCGGGTCAATCGTGCGTACCGTTTCCCGAACGCCAGCGGCTTTTCTGTAGGAAAGTAGAACACACGCCGGTGATGCATGGACTTTCAAAGAAAACTCTCCAGTCTCGCTCGTCCAGCGCGTACGGCAGCGAAGAAGTGTCGCACTTAATAAACTGCGAGTTAGACGCAGGCGCTACAACGCGCACCATCGAGAAGGGTCACCAATAACTTCCGGACGGTCGTTTATTTGCGTTCGTTTTCCACCTCCGGGAAGCAGCACCAACTTCGATATCTCGCCATCTCTCTCTTTCTATCTTCTTACTCCTTTCCCCTTTCTCGCGTTGCTTTGAGTTTCACAATGTAATCTATGGGGCGTGGCGAAATAGTTTTCGATTTCTTGGCCTTAGAACGACGGAATTTACGACGCTCGACGTTTTAACTTCCAGTTTCTTTCAGTTGACGCCCAGCCCACATCATCCACCTTTATCACCCCTTTCCCAAAACTGGGACTGCGCTTCAGTGCGGGTTGGAGAGGTGGGTGTCTTAGCTTTAGAAAAGAAAACAAAATAACTGGAGCACACGTGTGTACACATCAGTGATGTGTCACACATAATTTTTTAAATAAAATTTATTTAATTTAAATTTAAACTTGATATTAAATTCTGATTTTATAAAATTTTGCTTATTTTATAAAATTAACTGAAACTGAAGATTTCCATTTTCTATCTTTGCTCTGGATAGGATCATTTAATATTTAATATTATATAATTATATTATCATAGATAATCTTGCAGCAATCGCAAATTTTCTTAGCTTCCAACGTCAGTATTTTAAAGTTTCGTATAATAACAAAGATATTGAACAGCGTAGAGAACGATGCCGATAAATTTATTGTTTCGTATATTTGCTATGGGGAATCTAAAGAGAACTATTTATTCGTCAGAACAGACGGTATAATGGTAAAACAAATAAAATAGTTTCGTTCAGAAATTCTCGGTAGCGGAAATCCGTTGGTTTTGTCGAAATTTGGGGCGCGGGCGTAGGTCGTAGTTTGAATCTGAGCTTTTGAAAAATACAGAGAAGAGATAGCCTTTGTCCAGGCGGAATAGACACGAAATTCTATTTCCTCAAGTTATGTATCGTGGCAGATGATATACAGCGTGTATATATATAATGAGTTACATTTCATCCCGAAGTTGTCACGTCAAAAATAGCTTTGAATTTCGAAAATTCTATGTGACAGTTACATGAGATCTAGATCGTTTTACAAAATAAAAATAATAAAATGAAATTTTAAATATAATTTTATAATATGATCCACATTTTATCCGTTACTTACTATTTCTATCTCAAATAGATCACTATTAAATGAATAAAAGTAATTTAAATATTTAAATAACCAACAAATTATTAATTAAAGCGATAAAAATAAATATTTGATCTGTTTTACAGTAGAGAGAATGTTTATTTATAAAACAAGATAAAATTTTAATGATTACGGAATGGTTATTTAATTAAATCTGTTACAAAATTAGGATTTTTGTCGGAAATTCCAAATTATAATTTTAACTAGATCATCATCTATAAATATTTCAAGTTAAATATTCTTGATTAAGAGATGTAGTTAGAATATGTGTTTCGGATTATGTAATAAAACACTGCTTCAACTGCATTTACACTGCAACAACTCAATGCAATTTTAATGTGAGAAAAAGAGAAAATAGAGACTATCTCGAAATGGACGCGCATAAATAGGTTGCATCTATTTCGAGAAAGACATGTTAAATATTCATTTCCTATTCACAAGATTTTATTTAAGATTTTATGTAAGATGAAATTTACAATAAAAAATCTCGACAGATTATCATTTCTCTTTATAATTTCAATGTATTAAATAATAAATCAATATTTTTTTTAATATGAGAAACTATATTTAAATTAATTAAAAAACAATAGTTTTCCATTGATTTATGGAAATTTAATTTTCTATGAAGCTTAAAATATGTTACAGTTTTAGACAAATATATAAATTAAAATATATATTTTAATATATTGTAAAATATCTTCATATAAAATCCTTTTTGTAAAAGTTGGATAACGATTAGATTAAGCATAGCAGAACTTTCGTTATTACAATGTTGTTCATAGATACGTACATAAAACAGAAAGATACGGTTTTCATTTATTGTTGGCGTTATACACGTTGTATATTTCTGTTTATTATTCTTCCCTTTGATATCTTGATATTAAGTCGCAATATTCTTATATCTCGAATATAATCCCACAGCGACTTATTGGCACAACGGCAATAAAGAAATATGAGTAAAACGATATTGCTGCATATCGCTTGTGACGATGAGAACGTCCATTTATCTGAGACAGAATCGTTTGTAAGCGTACGCTAAAGCAGAATATGCCGCGCTAGATTTATGAACGATCAAAATCCGGTAGCACGTATAAAGTCTGCACGCTCGTAAATCTTAATGCAATTATCCAGATACAGTTTTCAACGAAAATTGTGCGGCAAGCTGTACCACATATAAACAAGTTAAAGTTACTTAGGAAAGTTATTCATATAAAACTTGTACTTTAAAATATAACACAAAAACTAATCAAGAATAAATCACATTGTCAAAATATAGTTTATCTTAACATACAAAATATCTTCTGAAACAAAATTTCAACGAGCTATTATGGAAAAAGCATAGACAGGGAGAATAAAATTAATAACAAAAATGTAATAATCAATCAAAATTTTCTTAGAAAGAGCTTGCTTTCCAAATGCATTCAAAGGATTTGTAGCAAAGGAAAAATATAAATGAAAGTAAAGCAATAGTCTTACGTAATCACTCGTAGAGGGTTAAGAAGACATCGTGACGAGACAACCGGCGGGGGATTCACAAGCGGCACTCGCTTTAACGGGCAAGCTAAGTGGCGATGAATATAATTAGACCTCCCGAGATTGGCCGTTTTCGGGTAACAAATCTCACGACGACGAAATCGTTGGCGGCGTAACGGACACAAAAGTCCTTCCTGGACACTCTATAGGACCGACTGGCAGGATAACGTTTGGCAATGCGCCCGTGTTTGTTGACTTGAAATTTAGCGGCTGGCGATTGTTCTGGCTACGTGCCATTATCTGCTACGTGCGAGTCAAATCGCGAGAGCGAGACAGATAAATAGATAGGAAGACAAGGGCAGAGAGATAGAGAGAGAGAGAGAGAGAGAGAGAGAAGCTGGGATAGGGTGGAGTCTACCCTTCGTGTCTCTTTGGAATGGGGAGAATGTTAAATCGCATTACCATCCGGCACGACGACGTTATTCATTTGCATTATTATTTCTCGCGCGAGCGACCCTGAGTTCTGTGCCCTCTATATCAGTGACGCGCAACCCTTCCCCAGCCTGCGGCCATTTTCGCCCTTACTCGAGCTACTTGTGCAAAATGACCTATCTCAAGTAAATTTAGCGATAAAAAGAAATTTTAATCATTTGGCTTCCCGCGTTTCGACTATTAAAATACTTAGGGATTTTGCCGAGCTTAACTTCAATTTTAACGCAACCAATTTTCTTTGTACCTTTTTAAAGCTAAATTTGAAAATATAATTGGTGGGAGATTGATATCTTTTTATTAAAAAAATACAAAGCTCGGAAATGCAATGTTTCAAGCATGCAATTTAAACAGTTGGAATAATTCTAATGTATGATTGGCAGTTTGTGCGTCACTGCTTTATATTCTGCTCCGTCTCTTTCCTATTGCATCTCGCATTTTGGAGTACTCACGTTCGAACTTAACACATTGCGACGAGGATAAATTCGCTGCTTGGAAATGTTTGCGATTTTTCTTGGATATTTGTTGCTCCATGCGTGGTATCCGCAAATCGGAAATTCTCGGCTGTCGGTTGATTTTAAAGCCAAGCGTAAATCACGCAACTGATAGAATAATTATGAGAAATTTATCGCGCTGATTTTGTCGATTTTCAATAAATCTCAAATGATAAAATTTCAAATGCATCTCTGTCGAATTCGTGTGATTATCTTTACTATGATATAAATACAGCATCAGTATTCTCCCTTTCTGAAAGATATACGTGATGTAAAGATACTCTGCACGTGCCATTTATATATAAATACGTTTATACGGTAATCATTACGCGTCCCTTTTGGTCCCTTTAGGGGAAGGTTTATCGGACCTGACTGAATATCGGCGGAATTCTCCACGTTTGGGCACATATTGCATGATATGCAGCACGCGTAGCGCGATAATGTTCACGTATCAATGCAATATAACCGCGCGTGGCGGTTACCCTACCCCGTCTCGTCTCGGCTGCGATAACGGTGTAAATATTAAAGAGGCGCTGCGCCGTCTGTCAAGATTAGACGCCACCCTTGGCGCGCTGAATATAACGCTGCAAAAAGGCGGGAGACAGGCGTGGAAAAAGGGCGGACGAGATCCTACAAATTACTTCTCGCGTCGAGGGTGGGTCTCGCTCGGTCTGATTTCACCCCTGTCTGCGCCACGGAAAGAGCATTTTTTGTCTACCGCTCGTTGATCTCCCTCCTGGTGTAGTACGTCACCCCTGTAATGCTGCAGGGCGCGACAAAGGAATCCGTTTGACGAGTCGCGACAGACGCTTCCTCCTTTGGAGGACCTTCTTCTGGAGACCTTAAGTGGCCTCGCTTCTGTCTGCGACGAGCTTGCCTAGTCATTGACGTTTATACTGCTAATTTCTGATCTAGCATCTTATTTTGCGAGGAACTTGTAAGAAGCCTTTTGAAAGATAAACATATTGTTTAAAACTATTTAACTTCTCGCTAAAGTTGTGAAGATGATGTAAAACGATGTAGGATTAATCAACTGCGTATCCTAACATGACTATTTTTAGCAGTTTGGATTAAACTAAACTTAACCGTAACTAATTTAGTGTCTCCTTTCAGTTCTAATTCTAAGTTAAATATGCAAGTTAAAGCTGAGTTCTAATTGATTAAAGTTAACCAATGTTGGTGAAACTATTTCATAAAATATCAAGAGTAAGAGATGTTAGATCAAAATCATATTAAACTTTAAGATAAGATGAAATATTAACGATGATAATAACTGTAATATCGGAAGATCTTAAAACTTACTGATTACTCCTCTAAGATTACAAAGTCTAAATCTTTCCGATTTTTCAGAAAAATCAAGAAAATAAGAAATTTTTTTCGCGTAAATATAAGATAACAAGAAATGCTATTTCCATCAAAAGAGATGTTGTTAGGCGAATTATGTTCGACACATCGGCGTGTATAAATGAAAAGTTACTTTGATATATTCCAAACTGTCGCGTTGATGCATATGTCAATGCAGAGTTATATCGAAGAAAATGTCGCTATCGGTTTTGCTCAAAGTGACTTTGAAAGCTTTCTCTCTCTCTCTCTCTCTCTCTCTCTCATCTATCTATCTATCTATTTATCTATCTCTCTATCTATCTCTATTTCTACCTCTATCTCTATCGCTTAGCGGATTTCGGAATCGTCTTTGGATTGCGGCGTGAAATCCATTACCGTCCTCATGAGGTGGCATCGCGCGTACATCATATTCCTTTGAATTTCCATAAGTGCGGACACTTCTCACCGTCGCGGCTCTTCGAACGAGATGCAAATGGCTAGGTACGTAAATGCAAATCCACCGAGCGGACGGCACGGACACAACGAAGACGGCGTCCGCTCATGGCGCGGGTTCTGCGATGCCATTACGCTTCGTTCGTTGTCATTTCACGGTTGACTGATTTGTCAAACTCACTGCACTCATAACTAAGCTTATTTTAATGAAGCCGAAAATAGGAATAGTGTTTAAAATTATCATGCTACATAATAAAAGGACAAACGTGAATTTTAAATGATTAATTTTCGACATGAAGATATTGGTTTATAAATAAGCTCCATTATATATAATTATATAATTATTCATTTATTTCTTCTGAGAAATCATCATTATCCATGTTAATTATTTTATCTGTAGCAAGTAGTTAAGTGTGTTCATTTATGAATCAGTATTTGTACTGATTTGTCTGTTGTAACATTTTTTTTAAATATAAAAGTTCGATTTGTTAAGTAAAATTTATTTAACGATTCGCATTAACAATATGAGAATCTTCATTAAATTGAATATATGCATTAGCTATTTTCGACAAGATCGGAGTTGGCGAACTTGTAAGTCATTGCCAACAACGTCGAGTACGTACGAAACTACGAGGATGATTATATATGACCGATGTACCGAACCACGTTGGATCTAATCCAGCGTGCATGCTGCGGCATACATCAGTGACTGCTAATGTACCGGCGCTGCTCCGCGTGCGTGCACATGCTTGCGTTCTGCAGTATGGGGACGCATGCACGTATGCATGCGATAATTCCGATAGCTCCACTTTGAAGATATCTACGGCTTGTAAACGAATAGAACGGTGCTGTCCTTACAAAATGTACTCGTGAATCTCGTGTTGCAGTCGCAGTAATCGAATAATAAAAGACTATCACGTTTCTCAAATAGGTTTTAATTTACTTATGCAATAATAATGAGGAATAATGAATAAATTGATCTCCGAAATAGATAACAGATAAGAATCGATATTGTTATTCTGCTGTTAATAACGCATTAACAGATGTCGATAGTATTCGTACGGAATTCAATTCTTATTCAGTTATTTAATTTCTTAATTATTTTATCATCTACTTTCGGATAACTTTAACGTAATTCGAGCTCTCTATCTCTGATCTGTCGATAACAGCAGCGGGTGAAATAATTTGATTTCTAAACACGCGTTGTAACTTAGTCTAATCAATTGTTCAAGATTGCGAAGTCTTCCATCTCTATCTCTACCTCACGCACTAAATTCGAAAACGAGTTTCACCGAGCGGCTTCGTCCTCGATAGTATTTTAACGATCGGCAGTACAGACATACATGTATAAACGGTAACACCTGGCATCGTGTAACGAATGCATCCATGGCAATAGGTGTAAGAAATGTTATCGATTGCATCGGTGCAACAATATCGAATTGTATCGTTTGTGCATCACCGGGGAATACAAATATATGTGGGTTTACAATAAATCGCTGTCGCACTCGACTGAAATATTTACTTTACTTCGCCCCGGTAATGAGTCTTTCGACATTTATCACGAGATTGCAGAGTTCTTGATATTACATCTGATTTATGTAATTAATTAACGCTCTCAATTAATCCTGTTAATTTAATTTCTGTTTATTAACGTTCTCTCAAACAGTTTGGAGTTTACTTACGTAGATTGAATATGATATTCAAATCTGTGAATATATTATGTGTACGATAATTTAAGATATGTCACGTTATTATTCGAGAGATGAGCGAGGTTTAGCAGTTCACTTCGTGGAAATTACGGAGATCAGATTGTTAATGATAAAAATTTAATACAAAATAATAGCGTGCATTTCAAGCTACATGATTACATAATAAAAGAGGTGTACGTGAAAGAAACAGAAAGAAAGATAGAAATATATGAAACATTTGCTAACATACGTTAAATATTTGATTACAATATTAATGCAGAAACTGCATTCTCGCTGTGTTATTATATATTACAATGCAAAGAATATTCAAGCCATATTTTTATTACTGCTGCTCGTTAACAGTTTCCGATTCAACTCTTATACCTTAACGATACTTCTAGATGTTGCATTAGCTCCAATGATTTACGGTATGCCATACGTCTTACGGGTGCTCGCTCAAAGGAGAATCGATCGTGTGCACGTCGCGTCCGGACAACGTTGCAAACGAGGCAACTGCTTAACTGCGAGACGCGAGTTGTGTCTCGATGTGCGACATACTTGTAGTCAAAGTGAGTCATTATTGGATGCTTTGTCTCGTTGGGCGACGAGAAATTCACGGAACTTTACTTTAGGTAACCGCCTCGCGCAAGAGGAAAGTTTGCATTTCCGACGAAATGAATCTTACCCCATCAACGCTTCACACTGGATGCTCTTTATTTTCGCCGTGCCATCGCGAAGTTGACGATTCGTTATTGATGCATAAACTTGCAATATCGCGGAGCGTAAATAATTCACGCGAGTACATAGTCGCAGTGCCTTGCGTACTCGTTATTTCCCTCAACTAAGAGAGCTTTCACGATTAATTAAAATTTAAATATAAATAAAATAGATAACGCCTTATCGATTTTCACCGAAGAGATGTATTCTCTTGAAGAGATATTTACATAATTATAAATATTTATATAAAATTTCAATGTAATGACTATATTATACAAAGAGAATGTTAAAAAGTGCTCTATAGCGGTCCAATAATCTTTTTGTAAGGTAGGTCCGGGATAGAGACTCACGCGTGAACGTACTCGAAAACGTAGCGTGATAATTTCTCAGCTTCACTAGATAATGATGATGATGATGATGATGACGGAAATGACCCTCGGAGATGTATCACGCAAGTAGAAAGTGGGATCACTCTCGGCCACTCCTTGAGACTTCATTCTCACGGTTTCGGTAAGCTCGATATCGCGTGACGAAACTTATTGGAAAAGTTTTCCTCTCTCGCAGGAATCCCGGAAGTACGATCGAGTGGATTTGCCGATTCGCTGTTACGGAATAACAGGGTGGTGAAACACTTGAAATATACAATGTTGCGGTAATAAAGATGGAACGTTGTAATGAAACGTTTCGTACGCATGCCGTCCTTTCGCGGAAGTTCGAATTGGCACGGCGGACTAGTTATTGGAAAAGTTTTCTTTTCACCGATAAAACCTCTTAATTTATGGTGATTTCTCATTGGCAGATGCTAACTTAATAATCCTTTCGGATTGCCGGAATTATGACATAGATTAAAACATCTGCTTTATATCAAGAATGAAAAACAATTTTAAATGCTACAATTGCGGAAATACCTCAATTAGATATGTCTGCATTTTAATATTTCATTAATTTGGAATTTTTTAACCTTATGTATATATCAATATCCTTTAATATAAAATTTCACGATTTAATATATTATATAATTTTTATTTATTATTTTATTTAAAGTATGAGAGACAAAGAAAAGACAGAGAGGGTAGAAGGAGAATACAATTCCGTAAAGTATTCTCTTTTAATTTAAGGATTAGGTGGTTGCAATTAGAAGCAGCGGCAAAACGTTACTTTTGATAAAATAGTCACGAATTCCGTGAAGCTTCTCTACATAATTACTTTCTTGATCAAAAGAAAGGGAAACTTTATTCTTCAAATGAGCGGTACCTATTATGCACGATAATAGTCCATGTTAAAATTTATTTGTAATTAAGGAACAGAATATTAAGCGAGAAATTATTTTACAAAATGTTAAATATTTTAAATTTGAAGAAAGCTGGTTAGCGCAAAGTATTTGTTTTTGTGATGTGTAACGCATCGCTGTGCACCAAGGTCCGTCGTATTGTTATTCATGCAACACACTCGAACAAGCCATTTCGCATAACATTCCTCGAAATATGATCATTCTTTACGAACAATTAGTGAATGCCTAGCACGATCAGGTAATTTTTACGATACAAAGAGACAGTAGATTGACATGCGAAAATATAAAAGTAATTTATTGCAGTGCATTAGTGTTGTTCTTTCGGAGGCAAATATAATTCGTAGGCTGAGCAAGCAAAACGGGCTTACATGAAAAATGTCTGGACAATGTTAACGCGCATTAATGTAAAACAATGGGTTGCGATACAGATAATGGGAACAAGCACGAGTTTGAAAACAAATTGCCAGAGATCATGACGAGATAGAAGAGAGAGGAAGTAGACGAAGAAAAAAAGAGTTTCGTGAATACTGCGAGGAGTGGTTTCGGCGCTATGCGAAAACGCGAGGGGATATTAATGCGTTCGGGCCGGACTTGGCCGGAGGCAGAGCAACGCTAACCAAACTTCAATCGAATTAACATACGAATGGCACTTGAACCAATTGCGAAACTTTCATTTTAGCCGAGCAACAACCTAAAAAAAGCCTCTCTTCTTTCTATCTCGACGAACACTCTGTTATGGAGTTTTGTTTGGCAATTTTGCAATCATTCGCCAGGCAACTAGAAATTTATTTAAAATTTATCAGGTTGCATGTTATTTGTTTAATGGAACAATATTTCACAAGGGCAAACGTTTTTTGTGAACATTACAGAGATAAATTAACAAAAGTCAAAAATATATGTATAATCGTCTGTTTTAAGAAGAGCAATAAAGATATACAATAATTTTAAAATAAGAGAAAATGGCATGGTTTCAGTTTTAATATGTTTTTCCTTTCATGGAACAACATAAAAAAAATCCGATGGAATTTTACATTTTTTCTTGAATTAAAGAAGAAGGTATAAATCAATTGTGTTTTACAAAATTTATCAAAATTTCACGCGAGTTTATGGATTAAGTTACAATTATTAATTAACTGTAATAGTACTAGTTGTGTAATTATCAAACTGCCTAATATATATTTCTCTATAATCGCTATAATTTTTATTTTGTTTTTTATCAATTTTTTTGTCAAATGTTTCACAAAAGTGGTACATAGTTAATTTCACAGTTCCCATTAAACGAGCAAGAAAAAATTTCTCGTAATGATACATTAGTAAATATTGAGCTCAGCGGTTTCAACGTATACTTATAGATATAGGCGGTAAGAGACAATGTATTGCGGTCAACTATTAATTCAAACTGGATATGAGCGTAAATTTAGGTTAATGGAAACCTAATTTTCAGTTTTTATTTTTAGACCATTATTATACTCTCCAAAAAAATCTGAGAATTTAAAACCTATTTAATAATAAATTGAAAAACACTGTTTTGGATTGAAAAATTATTAAGATACTATTTGATATAAACATAATCTGAATACAGATGGCGGATTAGATTACTGACAACAGTAACATAGATATTTCGTGGATGTAGGATATTTGTTTCGTAGAACAGCGCAATAATACCGTGCAGATGAATGTGCAGGACGAATTACTATGCGGGACTTTCTCATCGCGGATAGTAATTGATTCGCGTAGAGCTAATTACGCTGCATAATTAGGTATGCTATAACAACTGCGTCGTAGCAGTAATTTGCTTCTGTGATAAGAGCGTAGCGTGATTACTGCCTCTATTTCCAACTGGATAAATTAAGGTTATCACGTAAATCCAACACCTTTTTTGCGAAAGGGGTGAGCGCTTCATAAACGGAAAACAAGTCTTTCACGTTGTTATAAGCAATCACAAGCCTTCGGTCCATGATGTGCAGTATACCGTGACATCAAACTAATGTCTTATATTAAACAAACTTGTGCGATAAAAATAACTCGCGTGAATAAAAAACTTTACCACGCACGCCACATACAATGTCCCTGTACCTTATAAAAGTGACTTTGAAAATCTATTATATCCTACTTCTCAGATAAAAATTATTATATTTTATATATTATATTTGCTTGATTTTATCTTTTATTACTATCAGATATTAATTAATTTATGATTATAATATAATTATATTAATCAGAATTTGATATTTAATTTTTTAGCGATATATTACATTATATCTTTTAAGTATTTTATATCCAATATATGAGATTATATACATTTTAAAATACGAATAAAATATTTTCTAATTGATTACAATCGATGCATGATTACAATAAGTTGATAATTATTGCATAATATTGCTATGTTATAACGAATTGAAATAAAAATTATTCTAAAAAGTTGATTCTTTTTATGTTAACGAAAAATACGATAAATAAATTTTGATCTGCTAAATACAAATACAGATAGTATTAATAATTAATTTAGTCAAAGATCGTACATTAACTGATATTTTCTAATCAATTTTTTCCACATCTTTGAGAAAATATGTCCTGTTATCGAATGGTGAGAATTAATTACTAAACTCAAAGTTAACCATTAAAATTTTTGACGGTTAATTATATATATTGACAGGCTACCGTGAGTCATGCGGATAACCGCTAACAACATCCTTATTAATAGTTACACTATCCGTTATTATTATCCAGGCATCTGTGTAACGTAGCCCTGTGAGAGCTTGATTAAATCGCCTTTTGCAAACCACCGTGTCGCGGTCGACGCGGTTCGTACCGAAAATCCCACCTACATATGTACACGAGTAAATATGTACACATAGCTTTAGACAGTCATGAGAATGTCTCTTTAAAATTCTGATAAAAGGAAATTCGATGAATGTTCATGTTCAGGTCGTGATAATAACGTAATATTTCTTTGCTCTCGCTTTAATTCATAATATGTCCGATCAGATATATAAAAATTTATTTAGGTTTACTTGTAACATATTATTAACTTAAAGTTATTACAGCAAAATTGATTGCTTATTAATCGCTTTTATTAAAAAAAAGAAATGTGTTATTACATATTCACATGTTCCTCCGTACAGTTTATTTTTGACGTGTACAATTTTAATAATATTTATGCGTGCGAAAAGGGCAATCCGTGTAAACGATTATGATTTTGCGTAATGAGGAGAATTTCGGGCGCGATTGTCATGCGGCACAATAGGGCGCACATTGAGGTCGCTCGATATGAAGAATAATTTATCACCTTGCGGCGAAACCGTCGTCGACGATATCTGTGCTTCCTGATCGCGCCCATGATGAGGGACAAAAATTATTCAAATCCCATTTAGCGAGTTTATTCCTTTCGCGCGAGACGGTGAAACGTTTCTATTCCTACGCTTATATTTGATTTATTATTGACGTTCTATACGCGGCGCAAAATGTCGATCGTCGCCGTTTTCCCTTTCGTTTCCGTAACGACCGCTCGCGTAATTTACAACGTGATATATTTAATCCGCATTAACGAGGGGGTTATTAATCGTGTTGGCACAGCGCCATCGTTAAGACTAGGCATGTTTTCCTGCCTGCCGGAATGCGACGTGTAAATCCTGGCGACTCGGGAGAGTGGGAAACAATGGAAATGCATGCGCGATTTTTCGCGGTAACGCTAGCGAGCGTACTCTCAGGATTTGTGACACTGAAAGGACTTCATTGATATTAAATGCTGCCGCACTCACATTCGTTATAGCGCGCTTTACTGCTGAAGCAAGACCGGACTAAAAATTGGTCGCTATTAATAATTCGGTTGAGTCTGCGAGAAGATTCCTTTAGCTCTAATGCTAATTTTATTTGCACAATTAATTTTTCTAGCTCTATAGTAGTTCCGTTTCGTGAATATTTCGTTTTCATAATACGCGATAAGAATGTTAATTTTCAGTAATTATATGCAGAAAATCAAAGAGATTTGTTATAATCGTGTTGATTATACTATTACGAATAGATGTCAGAGTAATCGTACAATAATACTACTTTTGCAGAATGACTGTTTTTTGAAAAACATAATTAAAATATTTGTAATTAATAGAGTGTATAATCCAATTATTTAAATATTACATTCTTAAGGAATAGATATATTATTATACAATTTATACTCGTCATAATTTTGATAATTTTGTCCTGCGTGTAATAGTAGTTTATTTTTTGAAATTGAATATTTTTGCAGATTTGTTTTTAGTAAGAAATTATTATCCCTGAAGATTATCCCCGACATATTTATTTTTTTACCAATGGCAGTTCATCGTTGCGGTTTTGTAAGCTCTGGGGCGGAATAGCGTGAGCTAGATTTTAAAGTCACCCTTAAAACTTTATCGCCTTCGTATACACTTCGAGAGTGTAGGAAATGTGGCGGGAAAGAATTCCTCGTACCAGGACGTAGTGTAACGCACGTAGTGATAGATTCTGTAAATCCCCGATACAGTTACGGTTCCGCTGCTGGAAATACGAGAGGGTACGCGTGGCGGTGCGATTTAACGATCACAAGAGGCGCGCGCTTAAGCGGGAGAAAGTTCGCCTTTCAAACTTTGGACGAGAGTCTCGCAACTGTGCCGCCGTCTACCTGTCCATTTGCCGTCTACGGCTATATGGCGTTATATTGCTGGAAACATGGATAAAGTCTATTATTGCGTAGCGGCTTTTGAAGCCGGCTTTAACGCGAGAGATCTTGAATTGTCGTTTAGTCGAAGATCGGATTTAGTTTACTTACAGGTCTCGGATTTTAGACCATGTCGTTCCAGCTTTCCGGTTTTAACCTCTGTAGGAATTCGTGGAGAACTTGAACAATTTTAAAATTTGAAACATAAAGTGACTGATTTTTTAATTATAAAAAAGAATAGCTAGGACCAATGTTAGGATATGAAAAAAAATTGAAAGAGTTTTTTTACATTTTGATAAATTTCTTTTATAATGATTTGAAGAAATCTCTGTCACTCTCAAGAGATAGGTTATTGTTACATTTATGTAGACAATTTTATTCTACAATTTATTTTAGAATCAAATATTTTATTATTTCTGTAAATTATATATGCTTCCTAACAATAATTACAGCAAAATAATATATTTTTCATATTCTACACAGTACTTCAGTATTACACAGTAATTATATGTTTATATGAGAATCACTGTGCAAGAACGTGAACACGTTCTCGTAACACGACAGAATGAGAACGACCCGCGGCGCCATTATTTCGGCAGTGGATGAAATTAGGAGCGGTTCCCGTTTCGGAGCGAATTCCAAGACAGGATTCCTTAGTGGGGTATCCTAGTATGGTTGCGTTACCGCATAAATTCATGCCCCTTATGTGTCGACGAGGCTGTCGGTGTGCGAGAGAGAAAGAGAGAGAGAGGGGGGCATAGGAGTTGGAGTCATTTACGCAGACACGCGACTTGCGCGAAATCTCTCTCGGCGGAATCTCTCCCGTTTTCAAGAACTCTTGATGCATTCCGCGTTTGGAAGGTGTCGTCGTTTAGTAATACCTATATACATATACAGGGTGTCCTGTAATTGGCGCGACAACTCTCGTGAGCAGGTAGAGCGGGCGAAACCGAGTCGAAAAGTCCTCTAC
>VBVR01001021.1:0-36050 GCA_011638315.1 Tetramorium parvispinum | reverse complement strand
GGATTTTCGTCTTAGAATATTCCAAAGAATCTGCTCTTAAGAGGACATGCGGTAGTTTTGGGACACCCTGTATATATATATTATTATTATTTATATAATAAAGTAAATTGGGATAAGTGTAACCTACAAATTAAAAATGCAGTTTTAAAATAATAATATATGACTATATACAAATACCAATATAAAGATTAAAAACAAGATGTATCTAAAAAAAAAAACGTAATTATAAACTACCTAGAATTTTAGAATCAAAGGAGATATGTAGTTATTTGTGAATATAGTAGAAGCGGCCGACTCAGAGCCGGAACATAAACAACATCAGCTTAATCAAAAAGGGAGATGATTATTGTGTTTTTGAAAGATAATAAGAACGTAACAAAAAGAATAGAGGAGACGTAAACAAAAAAGCAATCGGACATTTGATACCAACATATGATGGATTTGTCAATTTTTTTCATTTCTGATTTCAATCAAAATTTTGATAGTTTCTCCGTCAAATTTCTAATAAATTAATTATAAAAATTTCTAAAAAATTTTTTCGAATGTACAATGCTCAACAAAATTACCACATAGGTAAATTTATGTATTAAAATTTTGCGTAACTTCAAACAATACTTTAGTAAATATTAAAACTATTGAAAGAAATTAAAAATATATTTCCCCCGAAACATGGATTATACTTCTCCCATTGTGAAAATTAGTTGGAGCAAGTGTGACACATTAAATAAAGTAAGAAATAAATTTACTTTTATCTATTGTCTGATGATAATGCAATAAGTAAACAGATGATTATTGTTAATAAACTTACAAATAATCTCCTATTATTTTTTTGTCAAATGATTCTTGATATCTTATCAAGAATCGTTTAACATGTTGCAGCTAAAACACAATACAGTCAGTCAATGCTAAAATCATACTGTACAAACTATACAATCACTACATAGTGAAAAAGGAGGTTTAAAATTTCAGTTTGTATGTCTCTTTCATTATGACGTCTTGATACTGAAAACTTCTTTAGGTTATACTTCTCCCAAGTTTACACTTATCCTAATTAATATATGAATTGATATAGTCCTCAGAATGTAGTAGCGAAGATTCAGACTCATCTGCGGGCCACGGTGCATCACAACAAACACAGCAGCAACAATCGCAACACCATCACGCGCCGCTACAAGAAATCAATCAGGAAGATCTAGCGACTATCTTGCCGCCACAAGAGCAAGAAGACGCGCCATTTGATGGATTTGAGGATTCGGAGAGCGGTCGGTTGGTGTCAAAGGCGATCGAGCGCATGTCACTCGGCGCGGATTCGGACACGAGCGAAAACGGTGATCAGAACCCCGTGCCTGTGTACAGCTCCACTTTGTTGCAGCAGTTCGTCGAAAAGACTGCTATGTTGTCGGAGCCACGGAAGAGGCGCAGCAAATGCGGCAAAAAGTTGAACAACGACAATGAGTACCCATGCGTATCAAACGTATCGCCCGATTCTGGTATTCAGTCGGTGGACAATAGTCCGCTACACTTGGCGATTAGTCCTGTCAGTCCTCCAGCGCCGACTCAATCCCCGAGCCAGCCGTCAATTGCCACTAAACCGGTGGTGAACGTCGATCGGGTTCTATATCCTCCGAAAAGGAAACCCGGTAGACCAGCAAAAACAATATCTACGCAACCACGCGGACCTGGTAGGCCGCGTTTAAAACCGGAAATCGTCGAGAAGATCCAAAAAATCGAAAAGGCGGAGAAAGAAAGGAGCGAATCTTTAAAAAATCTAAAAAATCCCGATTCTCGATTAACGGAAAAGAAAGAGGCTGCAAAGGAATCGAACACTGTAAAGAGCACGAAGGAAGACACATCTTTGGTTAGAAAACGGGGTAATGCAAAGTCCGTCGCATCGAAGGAAATAAAAGAGGACACTTCTCCTGCGAGTAAAAGAATAAAAGGCAAAATGACAGCGTATCAAAAGAAACGTTATGGTAATTCGGTGAAAAGCTCTTCGCAAGAGAAGCCGATGGTCAGGAAGACCCCGGGAACAAGTTCCCCGATGCGAGTAAAGTGCCTAAGCAGATCCACCGCGAGTAAACTCGTGCCACAGTGCGATGGCAGGACCTGCCGAAAGGTAAGGCAAGACAGAACATGCGTGTCTAATAAGACCACAGTTCCGTTGACACGACAGAAGCAGATGTCTTGCGAGCATCAGGTTGCCAACGATCAAAAAATGTTGAACACTAATAAGAGAACAGGTTCAAAGGAGAACAGGAATAACACGGTCGTCGTATCCAGAAAGAGAGTCGCGCCTGCAGTCACCAGGCGTATTCTGAAGGAGAATAAATGCAACAAGAAGACCACCGCGACGAGCTTCGAGACTAACGGCATAGGTGTGCAGACGCTAATATCGTTGCCAGTTGGTAACATATTAAAGGCAGAAAATATGGAGCGAGGTTCCAATAAGTGTGACAAACCGATGCAGCAAGTACAGCACAATCATTGTCACAAACATCACCACCATCATCATCATCACAAACATCGTCGGAGACTGCTCGCGCCCCCGAAGACTCCCATTCGCATCGATCCGTGTATCTTCCAGGAACTGGAGAAATTGATCGAGGAATTTACAAGGTTGTGCAGTCTGGGCAAGAACAACACCAGCGCTAATCATTCCGAGTTACCGCAAATCTTCCGCGTGAAGAAGCTCACGAAGAAGAGAAAAGGCGGCGATGCCAGCGCGAATGACGATCAGAAATTGAAGAGGCGCTTGAAAAAGGAAAAGGTATTGACGGGCACCGACTCCAAGAGTAGCGCGAACACCAGCACGAGTTCCAATCCGAACGAACAGCGCTTACCATTGAAGAAACGCCACTATCACGTGTCGAGTCCGCACAGTTCGCAGAGCTCGAACGCGAGTTGCACGGATGCGAATGCAAACGAGTCCAATTCCACGGAGAGTCACATAGAGGAGGCAATCGAAGCTACCATTACGAGATACGGTGGTGGCAGCTCGACATCTTCCATTCACGACGAAGAGGCCATGCCGGTGACGCCGAAGAAGAGGCCAAGAGACGCCGAGAACGCGACATCTGAGAAACAGGGTAGCGATAATAATAATCCGGAGGATAAATCCGCCAGTCAAGTAGAGGTTCAACCACGCCGGAAGAAAAAGATTGTGAAGGATCTTCGTGTCACCGTCACGAAATTGTCATCCGAAAGTCACAGCTTCCTCGACAAGAATGACAAGGAAAAGTCCGCGGATAAAGGTTCCAAGATCGCCACGGAAAAATCTGGCAAATCGGAAAAGACAACGACGTCGGAGAAATCATCTAAGGCCGATAAAACGCAGTCGAACGACAAAGCGGATACTGAACATATTCGTACAGAAAAGAGTATAAAGGTCGACTCAGAGACGCACGTTTCCGAGACGATAGACAACGGTGAAGCTGTGACCGAGAGCAAGACAGCTCAGAACAGTAATTCGAACGTGCCAAATCTCATGAATAACACCACGGCGATGATACTCACGAAGAAAAAGATACGAAGGCGGAAAGCCATTAATCGCACGGGGTTTCCTACTCTGAAGAAAAAGAAAAAGAAGCCAGATCCTCCCAAAGTAGCCAAGCCAACAGTATTGGGTAGTGCTAACGGGATATGTAAAGATCAGAATACAGTCGAAGATGTAGAGGACAATAAGGCGTCTTTGATGGCGAGTAAAACTCAGAACGTTATAGAGAATGGCGATAATACGGCACACGGTAAGAGTGACGTGAAAAATCTAGATAATTCGAGTATGGTGCAAGAGACGTCTAGTCGAAGTGGTTCGGAGGTCATCGAGTCCTGTCCCGGTCAGCTGCGAGTTCGTAAAGATCTCGTGGAATCCGATAGCAGCGTACTATCTGAGAAGTTGTATCCAAGTCCGATAAAGTACGAGAAAATACCGGACTGTCGAATCTACGACGAAAATGCATCGCTGGAGGAATCCCTCGAACGTTACAATCAGAATCAACGTATCGCAGAGTTGAACGAAGAGAACTTGAGGAAATTGGAACGCGCGAACGCTCAAGCGGCTAATGTCAAGATGGAATTGTCCGGTTGTTTTAACAATAATCACAAAAGAAGAAGAGGCTCGATCAGTCCTTCTAATCTGTACGGAAGAAGTACGAAGAGATTAAGAAGCGCAGGCTACGATACGGAAAGCGAGGCACCGCCCAGCAGCGACGTGGCCAGCGAGGATCAAGAGGTCAGCAGGAAACCTACAGGTCCCATTCATAATCGGAAGAAACAGTCGAGATGGAAGAAGCGATATTTACAGGCCAGCAGTATATTCTCCGAGTACAAGAAGGACATCGAGTCTAAAAAGCTCGCCGCCGTTGATGCCAAACGAAAAATTCTCGTTTGCTCCAATTCAGACGAACACTATCCTGCAGAACAATTACCAAATATCATACCGACTGGAAAACTCCTGCGACAGAAGAAAACGCCATTTCAACTGCAGTACGATTTATTGTGGTTGCACGATCAATCGAGATTACCCGGTCGAGATTCGGTGCCATCGTGGAATTACAAGTAAATAAAATGTTCTCTTTATTTAATTCTAGCTAAAGCAATCAATCCAAATTGTTATCTATTATATGTTACAAATTTTGACATATCTCAAGCGTATATATAATATTGTGGATAATAATTTAAATTATATAAAAATTAAATTTAAATGTGCAGTGCTGGTGCATTTTTCTTGCAGAAAAATTCGAACAAACATTTATTATGACGTTAAGCCAACTACCCTCTACGAGGCACAAGCCTGTGAATGCAAACCAGAAAGTGGTTGCGGAGACGACTGTATTAATCGTATGGTCTTCAGTGAATGTTCTCCACAATTATGTCCTTGTAGCGACAAGTGCGAGAATCAAAAGATTCAAAAGCACGAGTGGTCGCCAGGTCTACAGAGATTCATGACGGAGGACAAAGGGTGGGGAGTAAGGACGCAACAATCTATCAAATCCGGAGATTTTATCCTCGAGTATGTGGGTGAAGTCGTATCAGAGAGAGAGTTTAAATCGAGGATGGCGACCAGGTATGTCCGTTTTGTCATTACACTAAGTATCCAGTTTTGTAATTAAGAATTTTGACGTCCAGAGCAAGTACTTGATTTTATTAAATAAAATTATAAAAATTTATTTAAATAGAAGATGTGCCAAATACAGTCGTGCAGAATCTTTATGCTTAATAATATTTTCTGTGTAAATTTATGTACTCTTTACTTAGCGAAGCCATGCACCATTATTTATGATTTTTAAATTTAAAGCTAAAGATTAGTATCATTACATAATTAAATTGGTAAACAATTCATTTTTAATAATACGTACTTTTAAAATTCCCCTCCGTACTGTAACAATAAAGGACATATTGCAAAAAATATTGCTCCAACCAGAATTGAAACCTGAACTCCCCTACAATCCATACGAGTTTCACTCCAATTCAACCATTGTACGTATGGTAATATTTATCACAAGTTTAAGTATTAAGAAAAAAATGTCTAAAAATTATAAAAGTTTCTAGATATTAGTGGAATCAGATGGGTCTATTGAATAATTACTTTAGTTTTTCATATATTGTTTCCTATATATATATCTACTTAAAACAAAATACCAACATACAAACATTAATCTTTAATTGTTCCCCCTTCTAAGGTTCGCATTTCTGATGGACCTCAATTGCCTAACTATAATTCAAATAAATTTTTGTTTGTTCTTTTTCCATTCTCATAAAATTTACGAAAACATATGAAACGATAGATATGCCAACGACACGCATCACTACTGTTTGCATCTGGACGGTGGCCTAGTAATCGATGGTCATCGCATGGGAGGTGATGGAAGGTTCGTGAATCATTCGTGCGAGCCTAATTGTGAGATGCAGAAATGGAGTGTTCTTGGGCTTCCGCGTATGGCATTATTTGCATCGAGAAATATTAAGCCAGGAGAAGAACTAACGTACGATTACAATTTCGCACTTTTCAATCCGTCGGAAGGACAGCAATGTAGATGCGGTAGTAACGCCTGTAGAGGTGTTATAGGTAAAAGTTGATAGAATTTGAATTATCTTTGCGGTCTATACCAAATATATATATTTTTTATTTCAATTATAAATTCTATACGGTAGGTGGAAAGAGTCAAAGGGTAGCACGAAGCATTCCCTCTCTCGCCTCGCAAATGGAGCCTATCGAAAGGAGATCGGTGGGCAGACCGCGGAAAAACATTCGTAAGTCGAACACGGTACAATCGGCCAACTCCAAAAACATCTGCAAGTCTCGCAAAGTGGGAGATCCGACCTTGACGCACAACACGCCGCAGTTAAAACCGATGTCTTATCAGCAACGATGCTTCGCGCGTGAACATCACTGTTTCTTATTGAGGAATCTAGAGAAAGTGCGTCGACTCAAATCGGCATCAGTACAACAAGTTCAAATACAGAACGGAAAAACAAAATCCGGTAACACGAGCGTGACAAAGGAAAAGAGTTCGGGAGACTCTAAAGCACAGTCCGATGCATTTTTCTCTCAATTAACTGCGCTGACGAACACTAACGCGCGTACTGTACGAACGCGTAGACTCGCACAAGCACAGGATGATCCGGAGGTACATAAGACTGCAAAACTAGCCAAGGTCAGTAGGTAGTTCATTTATTGAAAATGATTTTTTTTAATTGACATTAACAAAAAATATTATAATATTTTACAGGTATTAAAAGATTTGTACACAATTGTTACAACAGCGAATGATGAAAATGGTCAGCTATTGTGCATTCCTTTCATGACTTTACCTCCTAAAAGAAAATTATCCGATTACTATGAAAAGATCGTAGAACCTATCGATCTGATTACAATAGATCAATGCATTGGTACTGGTCATTACAAGACTGCGGAACATTTTGATCAAGATATGATAAGACTTTTCGACAACAATGTGAGATTTTTTGGTAGAACATCCGAAATAGGAATCGCTGCGGCGAGACTACGAAAATTATATTTGGGAAGTAAACCTGATTTTGTGGACGCTATAACGGAGGCAACCGGTTCACCGCCGTCTCAAGGCTTTTTACCACCCCGTGGGTCCACGGCTGGAGAAGAAGACGTAATCAGATGCATTTGCGGACTACATAAGTAAATTAATTATATTTATTATCGATTTAATATGCATGTCATTATATATGTATATTAATCAAATGAAATATATATATATATATAATTTTGATTAATATATGTAATATTCCTTTATAAGAATTAACCTTGAAATGTATTTTTATCAAGAAATGTAATTTTTTGGCTTTTGTGCATATATCATTATCTTTAATTATCTTTTTTTAAATGTATTTTTATCAATGATTTGTACAGAGATGAAGGTTTGATGATCCAGTGTGAACGGTGTCTTGTTTGGCAACATTGCGACTGTGTTAAAGCGGACACGAGCATTGAATCTTACCTATGCGAAAGATGTCAACCTCGCGAGGTTGATTTAGAAATACCATTAGAAGGCGAAGAGGAAGAGGAAGGCAAGAAGCATTACGTGACGCTGATGCGAGGTGATTTACAACTTCGACAAGGCGACACAGTGTACGTTTTAAGGGACACGCCTGACAAACATACATACAAGACTATACAGAAGCCCGATTACGAGCAGATGGATATCTTCAGAATCGAACGTCTATGGAAGAATCGCGAGTAAGCGATCGTTTTATATTTATAATAATGAAGTCATAGCATGTCCACAGAAAACTTGTACTATAGATTTTTAAATTGAATCATTTATTTAATAGAGGCGAGAGGTTCGTGTTTGGACATCATTATCTCAGACCTCACGAAACATATCACGAGCCAACGCGAAAATTCTATGTAAATGAAGTTGTGTGCGCTCCATTATACGAAGCTGTCCCTTGCGATCTCGTGGCCGAGAGATGTTGGGTATTGGATCCTCATACTTTCTGTAAAGGTATGTATGAATTAGTCTTTTATTCAAGCTTATTATTGCAGAAGTGGAATTATTCATTATTTTGTAATGGAAACTAATTTTTTTATATATTCTTGAATTAAGGACGTCCAGTTGGCTCTACTCCTGAGCATACTTATGTATGCGAATATCGTGTTGATCGCGCAGCACGACTCTTCACAAAAGTGGCTAGATCCAGGCATACCGTGTGCACGAAACCTTACGCATTCGAAACCTTCCCGCAACGTATAAAACATTATCGTACCTACTTGGTACGCACAATTATCTTTTTATTTAAATCATTTTTCTATTAGCACTTCTCATATTAAGTATGTTAAGTAATATTTTATTTTATTTTCAGCCTCACAGTCTCGATGGAATTAAGATGTCTAAAGATAAGAAGAAGAGCAATCACGAAGTAGATGGGAATCAAAAGTTGGAATCTAACGATAATATAAAAACGCACAACAAAGAACATAGATGCAGTACCAGAACTAGGCGGAAGTCGGGCGAGATCTTGACGGTCGCATCACCTGCGACGTCGTATGCTCAAGTAATTATCGCGAAGGATTTAAGGATCATTATTTGTTGTAAGATTATGTATAATAATGTTTGACATGTTGCAGCGGGAGGAACAGAGGAAAAAATTGAACAGCATTCTATTAAATTTACTACAGAGAATGCCAAATAAGAAAGATCCGCTAGATCTGTCGTTTCTTCTCGAAAGGAACAGGCGAAATCGGAAAAGACCCGGCGGACTTAATCCGTGACAATGGGTAACATCACAACGATAATATCGTCTTGTATATATAGGCTAATCTAGAGTACTAATTTCAGTCAGATTAATAGGCTACTTGATTCCAATCGTTCTAAAATTGATTCTGTTACGTGAATCAAGATAATTGTACATCTTTTCCCCTCCCTTCCCCATACCCTGTTCACAAGGAAAGCGTGAGTTTTTCCTCTTCGTACAACCCGTCCATTGGTGTAATTTATATCTACATATAATATATAATAGCTGAAATAATATTTAACATAGACAAAATTGTCGATCGATATTTTTTTACATTTTTTTCTTTCTTTTTTTATAGATATCTCGTCATAGATGATTAGATCTTAACATGTATTTTTTTGTTTACTCTCAACTTTTAATTACCGGCGATAAAATAGATATTGTTGATTTACAATAACGGCAAGAATCATGTTGTAAACAATTAATAGGTATTTTAAACTCAGTAGACTATGCTCATTTCATTATAATTAGAGTAGTTAATGGAAGAGACGAATATTCGAAGGTAAAAGTATAATCAACTCTCCCGTGAATTGGTTTGTTGCATTAATATAATTGCGAATCATGTACTTGTATAGAAAATGTTTTGTACATTTTTTTCATAGTTATTTTCATAGTTAATATAGTTAAATGTACAAATTATATGTTTTGTGGGGCTAAAAGAGTAAACGTTATGTCAGTGCGAGTGGGAAGAATCAATCATGTAGGAATATATGGATACATAAGCGTGTGTATATTCACGTATATAATGCTTTATTGCACAGAATATTATATTTTTCATAATCTCTCGATATTATATTTGAATCACGTGTAACATACTTTCTTCACTTTGAAAGGATCTTTACTAAGGTATTTAATTTATTGACATATTGAATAGTCGAACGCGATCGGAGTGGGTCGCAGTGATTCCAAAATTGTACATATGTGTACTCAGGACTTCATATTTATTGTTGCATTACACAGTATGGTAGATACATATAACGATAAATATGTTTGATACATATGAATTTTACTCTTTTCTTTTGCTCGTTAAATTATATTATCTATATATTATATTTACTTTTATAGAAACTTCTAGTATTACTTTATTTGTTTCAACGTAAGACGAAAGTACTAAAAGTACTGATATTATTAATTCATTACCAATACAACATGACCAATACATTATTCTATATATTGATCATGAAATTAAGATATATAAAGATATCTTAATGTTTCATGACCAATATAAAGATCTATTTATTTCTTCAGAGAATAAAGTTTTTTCACAACTATATCTGTATTCGGAGCAAAAGCAACAAGACGAAATTATATTGAAATATTTATTATATTGTGTAATTCAAAAATAAAAAAAAATATTTGAAGCTGGCCTTCTATGTAAGCTAGTGTATCATAAAAGGGATACACGGTATGAGCAACTTTTGAAAAGAATTAAAAATAATGCTGATCTAATACGTTGATTTTAGGGAATTGTAAGAACATCGCAGACAGAATGTCATCGCCATGCATTTTCCATGACACAGTTGCATCATTTTACTCAATTATTTTAACGAAAATTTTATTCGTTACAAACGTGTAAAATGCAACTTATACCTGTATCATATTGATATCGAAAACAATGTTGGCGTAAAAAAGAATCATTGAGTATCACAATTTATTTTAATATATGTAATTACAATCTTATACACATGGCTTTTATTACCATATACAAATGTATGCTTTGTGAGATATTTTTAGCGATGCGGAATTATTTTACTAATTATATATATTTCCGTTTTTATCTCCGTGCATTCAGATATCGTATATGTTGTTTGTAAGAGTAACATTCGTCTATGTTTATAGATGGGCAAATCTCTTTTCAGCTATAATGACATTACAACTAATAATGACATTAACAACTATAGCGGCATGTGTAACAACAATCTTCTTAATCAAATATCTTTATTGAAATCGTGTTATATATTAAATGCATAAATTATGTTACTAAATGTTTCGTACAATATCGTAATATATGAAGAGATATTATATAGTTTATAATTGTACGAACAAAAAATTTTTCAACTATATATAGTTTTATTCATTTACAGCAAGGTTTAGCGAGGCCGACAGAAATATAATGACGTATCGCAATAAAAGAATCATTATATTTTCATACTAAAAGATCGGCAGAATCACCTTTTTTTCAAATAACTTTCGTCTTACGCTCTTTTTAATCATAAAGAAGCGCGATTTTTTTATATTTTATATTAAGCGATTTTGTTTCTGCACATCATGATTAATCGTCGTTTGAATTGTCATATATGCATATATTAATGCGACACATTAATGACATTTTTCAGCTCATCATTCATAACAGTAGCTGTGTAATAACTTGTCTCCTGAGTTTTGCTTATACACATATAATTAACACTATTATTATACATTTAGATATAATCAAAAGAAATCCTGGAAAAAAACGTTTGTTGCGACAACAGCTTTCAAACATGTAGTGCATGTACAGACTATTGTATTCTGACGAACAAAAATATACATGAAAAGTTTCCTTACACGAATCTGCCATACGTATTTTTTTTTCTTATCTCAATCTGTTTTTAAAATACCACTCTTGCAAAAATTTCATAATTTTAATATATAAATTTATACTACACAAGATTTGCGCTAGCATAAAGTTACACGTTACTTATAGATGTAAAAATACAGATAAAACCCAAAATAAATAGAAGAACCCTTTTATTTTTATGAATATGTTTGTACATTTTTGTGTCAACAATTAAGTTTACAGATTCATCCATTAAATTTAATTTGCATCATATAGAAAAGAAATTACTATGCGTGATTATCGTCATTACATAATGCAGTCCACTTTGTGGCTCTTTTATTTTTCTTCACTTATGGTAACACAGAGGTACTAGCATATGCTACGCGTGTAGGTGTAGGTTAAATAGAGCTCCTGATTATTTCTTATAAAATAGCTCACCATCTCCCTTTATCTCTCGTCTCTCTTAGTATCTCTTAATTCTAATATCTAACTCTGCGTATCGTTACACTTAATCATTACTTAAATTATTCTCAATTTCACACAAAAGTACTTTTAGCTCGGAACATCACACACTGTACAATATGTACGGAGAAAAAAAACGAGCTAATGAGACAATCATTCTTTGAACATAAAAAAAGGATCTTTCCTGCGAATGAAAAAGATCGTGAAAAGAAATGGATCATCTGTCTTGTTCATGAAACTTTTTTTTTCAAAATATACGTTTTTAAACGATATGATTAAAAAATGATTTGCAAATGTCTGATGCGAGTTACATTTATCGTCACTAAATCGTAATAATTTTTGATTCATTAATCGTGAATTTATATGTAAACACTGATTCGTATAATTATATTTTCAGAATCAATGTTTTATATATAGATATATATATATGTATAAATATATATTATGTATATATAAAAATATATCATTGATAAGGTGCAGCTGAGATAGACATCGTGAGGCATTCGTTCTTTATTTCCTCAAGCGAGGATGTGATAAAGAAATCGAATTATTCTAGCAGAGGAAGTACGTAGGGCAACAAATGCATTACGAATCGAATACCGCATAGAGCAGATGAGACCAATGTGCAAAACTAAATGTTAAATAGAAGATGCCGTTCTCTCTCATGCAATACACTCAGAAAGTATACAATTAGCAAACTTATATTTATGCATATGAATAATTATATGAGAGAAAAGTGTTTCGTGTAACTAGACGATACAAGTACTTCGAACTGTTTAACAAATCAAGTTAATTATCATAACAAGACTTTGTTCGTGTCGTGTTGTGCAATGAAAAATCTGCATGTATAAAATGTGTGTCCAAGAATAATTTATTTACGCCACAATATTTTTCTTTTTATTATTATACATTATCGGTGATGTAGAAAGATAAGAATAGGGATAAACGATATACAATATATATTTTTTTTTCTTGCATACTTTTTTCTCTTTCTAAAAGGGCACTGCTAAAAGTTTCACTATTAGCGAATTCACTAGTGCGCCAGTTTAGTCTGGTTTAGTCTGGACTAAAGCCTGCTGCCCGTTCATCTGTCAAGTTTATAAAAACGTATGCACGATGAAATGATCAACAAGTAGCACAACAAACAGATTAGATAACTTATGACTCGACTTCGGAAACCTTGAATCTGATGTTCAACTATTTATGCATACATTATGTGAATTATATGTAAAACAATTTGCATACAATAATTTTTAACCGATGCATCCAAGCGAATTCGCTAAATCTATTCAATGTATAAATAGATATTTTTCTGAATAATTTCTTTACTTTAGATCTGTACATATTTACACGAGCTTTTGAGGGTGATTGCTATATCTTTTTTTTATTCATCTTTTAATACTACTTGCGTAGTTTGTACCCATACGTAGTACTCTTCCTCTTTCTCTTACCTTTTCTCCTTACAGTTTTTAAAGTTGCGATAAAAAGTTATATTCTTTCTCGCGAATGTTACATTGTCGTTAATGCACTTATATTATTAGACCTGTGTTTCCGGTAAGAATCGAAATTCATCGTTTAAAATTGGATTTTCTTATATGCATTTGTTGCGAGGGAATTTTCTGTTTCATAATGCTTTGTAATGTTCTTGCACACGGAGATGAAAAAAATCGTGCGAGTTTTTGTCGAAGCTAAGAAAGCGTAATGCGTAATGCATAATGCTGTAATCCGCTGTTACGTCGATGTAATATTCTATGTATGACATCGCAAACTTAAACACTTGTCAAACATATATACTGTGATGTATATAATGTGTGTATAAGTTCTTTTCTCTACTTATGTGAATGAGATTGCTGCGCGGTAGTTGCTGTCGCAGTACTTAGAACGGGTATTCTCGTCCTCGCACAAAAGTCTGTTATCCTTGCGAGTAACTGTATCCTGCTCCTGTATTGGTAGAAGTCGTTGCAACCATTTCGCTTGTAATCTCCTGCGAATGTACGTGTATGCAAAATTCATATGGAATTACATGAATAAACGATTCCGAAAACACACCGTTTGAATTGAGAAGTTGAAACTTTCAGTTTACGAAAACAGCCGTCTATTTATTTATACCTTATATTCATTTTCCGTTCTCGCAACATTTACGGTGGTGGATTATTGTTTGCTTACAGCTTGCCCGCTAGCTGCAGTAGTCTGCCCACTCTGTTGTTGTTGACCCCAATACTGGTTGTTGTAATACTGTTGATTCCAGCTGTTCCAATTACCGTTGCCGTATCCGTGTTGGTTGTAGCCTGTTTGACTGTACGTGCCTTGGCCATACCCCTTCCAACCGCCGCCCCACTGTTGTTGTCCCCAGCCACTTTGTTGGCTCCAACTTCCTTGGGCTTGGCTACTTGACCAGTTGTCCTGTTGACCCCAACTAGATTGTTGTGATCCTTGATAATTCCCACTAAAAGAAACACAGACATAAAACAACATTTAAAAATCACTTATTGAATCACTCATTCGATTATGAAGAAAATCTAGCTCTTCTTTTAAAAGTGAATTATAGCTGATATTACCTCATAGGGCCCCAACCACCACCTTGCCTCGGCGCAACAGATCGGTTTCTGTCGTTTCCTGCTCTTCTATCAGGCATTCTTCTGTCTGATCCTCGTACCATTGCAGGTCCACCTCGTCCTCGTAGTCTCCACGGGACAGGGTGTCCGTAGCCCCCAGTGTGCCTCATGTAACCACCCCTTTGTGGTCTCTCTCCTCTCCAACCTCCTCCCATATTGGCACCGCGCCAAGAATGCCGACCTCTATCTTGATCTTACCCGCAAGCATGCAATACAGTATTATGTAATGAATAATGGTGAATAATAATAATAAGAGTAATTCACAATCACAGTAACTCACAATTATTTCTTCGATCTCGATTATCTCTGTTTCGCGAATCACGCGTTTCTTTGTTACTCTCAGTCTTGTCGAGACGCGGCCGTTTTGCCGTTGATTGTTGATTGAAACCAGCATCTTTACCTTCCTTGTTATATTTCTCAATGAGTTTCTTAGCTTCTTCCTTGTCAAGACCGACCCACTCCACTGCATCGAAGTATTCTCCCATCGAAGGTGCGGTGAAATTTGCTATTCAAATTAACATCGACTTATAATATCGTTACTTGAATAATTCATTCTAAACTAGTTATATATATTATAAATGCAATAAGTACCCTTCATTTCCGTAAGATTGGATTCTGAAACATTTTCTTCGATTGCATTGTGCGTGGATAAACGTTGATTGTAGTCCTCATCCGTTGGTATAACAACGATCGCTTTCCGCTGATACCCGCAGAAATTCCGCATTTTACGTCTTTGCACGGAAGAATATATGTTGCTCTTCTACACATATATGACAAAATTGTTTCAAAAACAGTGTTTAGATTTCACAATTTAATCATCTATATTCTTTCACATGCATATGCACACGCATACCTGATCTAATATATAATTGCGTCTTCTATCACTTGCTACGTCAATCAACTGGTCGAGTGCGCGGTTGCATTTTTCAATAGTTTCTCGTTGACAAGTGTTTTGTTCTTGATCTGACAAAGCAATATCCTAAAAAGAAAACATTGCGTTAACAATAAACATTATTATATCAAACACACTTTATAAACTTTATAATTTTATCAATATACATACCCCAGTTTTCTCAACTAAGTTATGGAGCGCTAAAATATTGTACAATTTATCTGGATGGTCGGCCGCGTGCTTCCTTGCCCAGGTAGTTTTTCCCGCCGCGGGCAAACCGCACATCATTATCACCTCGCAATCCGCCTTCTCATTTGGCCTACGCGGACCTGCGATTTTGTCTTTCGATTCAACGTTACCCACGAAAACATAATCTGGGATTTGCTCGCACCATGCTTCCTCTTGGCCAAAATTGCAGGTAAATGTACAATTTTTACTTAGAATGTGCGGAAACAACGGTCTATCACCAAGCTCTTCTTTGGGGACACTAAACGCAGTTCCAACATTCTTGCCGTTTACTGTGTAAAATAATTCTACGGTATTCTCAGGAGTCATATCAAGATAACATCCTACAACATCGTCCTTGTCAAATGGGGAACCATAGTCTGTGAATTTCCTGTCAGTACCCTGCTGTCCAGCACTCGTATATGCGTAACTTAATTTCTCTTCACCAAGTTGCATGGACGTAGAGGGTACTGACCAACCGATTCTAAGCATATGCGAGTGTTTCTCGTCTTTTGTGACCGTAGGATACTGCTGTGTAATTCTAACTTCGTAATAAACTTTTCCATTTAGGAAACCATGAGATGCTCTTGCACCGGCCCACATATCACAGAAATCCCCATCACACATAGGTGTAGCAGAGAAAAATCCATCTTTATTAATAACTAAATTCAAATCAGAATCATCTAAAAATAAAAAAAATTTGCAATATTATAAGTGCATATACAATTGTCTACATCTATAACCACATGTATAATTAATAAAAATTGTCAATATCAAAAGGCAATAACATAAGATTAATTGAAAAAACTTACACCACGATAAAATTACAACTGATTCGTCGAGATCTGGTTCATCCTCTGCTTTCTGTGGCACAGGAGATACTTGACGGATTTCTGTCGGGCTAGGAGACCTTTTCCTTTTTCTGTCATTGCATTCCATTCGATTTGATTCTTCTGCATCTAATGCAATTTTTTCCTTTGAGAAATAATCTTCGGTTATTTCCTTTTCCATGGAAATAAAAATAAATTAATATGTGATTAAATTTACAAGAGACAATTCTTATATATTGTTACACATTACGACTATTTTACATGTAATGAAACATATAGATAATATACCTGCTTATCTTGTAAAACCTCATTGTCATCTTTTTCATCTAAATTTTCTACATTCATTGAAATGTCCATTTTATCTTGCACTGTGTAATCATCATGAACAGTCTTTTCCGCGTGCTTTAATTCAGTATCACACGTTTTATCTACCTGATCAGGTATCACATGTGTTGGTTGTTCAACTTTCGGAATGTCTACATCCTTAATGTTATATCTATCCTCTATACGTTCGTTTTCTTTCTCAAGTTTCTCTGGACTGTTTTCCTCGAAAGCATCTTGTATTTTATCGATATTGTCATCTTTCATCTCTATCTTTTCTTCCAATTTCGTATCTTCTGTTTCTGTGGCGAGTTGTTGAATCTTGTCATCTTCATCTATACTAGATACTTTTGCTTCATGACCTTCTCGAGATATAGAAAATTGATCTACGCATGCAATTGTACTAGGTTTTTCAGACGGTTCTGTCGCAGGTACTTGGAGAATATTTGCTCGATACTTATTACCTTCTAAAATATTAACATGCTTTGCCTCTTCCATCTCATATTTCTCAGATACCGATGAATAAACTTTGTTCTGATCGTTTGACGTATCGTCTTCCTGCTCTTCTCTATACTTTTCAGGAGACATCTTTGACATCTCCTCTTGTTGTACAGGTTCTTCGGAAACAGATTCTGATATTGTCATTAACGTCTCGTACGACCTCTCACCATACTGAGGTTTGCTCGGAGTAGATTGCTTTGAAGAATTCGGAGTCGTAGATACTCTCGCTGCGTTTCTCGTGGAAATCTTTGTCGGAGTCGTCATCGAAGAGCTCCTAGACGCTCTACTAGGCGTTCTCGGTGGCTGCGACGATCGCGTAGCTTCCGCGACTCTCTCTTGTGTATCTTTCAAAGCCGTGTCACCAATATCTTCTGTATGCAAAACCGAACCATCTGCGAAAACATGCAACAATTTATTAACTTTACACTAAAGATTGTTGGTAGAATATCAAGCAAAAATAAACTTTAAAATAGAAAATTAAGGCTGTGGTCCACTTGATGTCACAAATGGTTCAAAATATTCTTCTCCTTCTCTCTTTCTTAAAAACAGGAAAAGAACGCTTCTGAGCCGTTCTATCGTGGATCACAGTCTAAATTTTATAAATTAACATGAGAAATAAATAAAACATGACACCAGGTGAGAACGCAGCTTAATATATTAATAAAGGAGCACAATTCAGCACGTCAGTCAACCTCAGATACATCTTGTAACGTATCAGGTGCCAATGTAGCGGAGTGGCGACGATTCCCAGAGGAAGGCATCCCACCGCGATGCGTGGTAACAGCGAGAGATCAACGCGCAGCCGAAATAGAGGCGGGCGCGAGGGTGGCAGCCAATGCCACCATGACGCGGGGGTGACAGGTAAGGGACTTACATTCTAATGTTTCCTCCTCGAGTGCCTTGCGTAGCCGCTCGACGAGCACTGGCTTGTTGCCCTTGGTGTCGAGGCCGCGCTCGCTCAGCGCGGCCCGCAGCTCCACTACCTTCATCTTCGACGGATCCATCATGCGCGCGCGATATGCCCCGTTAAACGGACAGGCAGGCTCATGCACCCCTTACTTTTTCACGGGGGAAAGAAAATGCTCACGAAAGACCCATACACACGCGCCACTGACTGCCACTGACCCGCGCTGCATACACAATATGGCGGGACGGCCGCAAAACAGTTGGTTACGTAGCGCGCGCCGCGGTGATTGGCCGCGCGGCGCGATCGTGCCGGACCGACGCCGGCCGGACGGGCCAATCGCCATCGTCGTCTCATCCGCGGCCGAGCGCGGCGCGCCCGTCGATTCGCCCGTCTCTAGGCGGGACGCGCGCCCATTGGCCCGCGAGCACGCCGCTCCTGCGAATTTAAAAAGGGCGTACGCGACACGCGCGCACTCGTCTCGTTGCGCCCTTTCGACGCTCGTTCACGGGGCGACGTGTGACGGAATAGTATCGGAGGGCCGCCCGGGTTCAAATCGCCCTGCATGTAAAAAGAGATTCAGCCTCTGTGGTTTACCATCCGTCGTTTATGTGCCTCTGGAGATTCAGTCTCCGCCGAACCTGCGTTCGTTTTTCCCAATTTATTCCACTGGGAGCATAAACTATATTGAAAATCTATAATATACGTAACGTACCCTATAGATTTTTAGTGTAGTATACGGTCTCAGTGGGAGATCGGTCATTTTCAGCAGGATTGTCTTCCAAGAAGAGCCGAGCAGGGCCGAGCATTTGAAAAATTTTCTAACATACCCTATAGACGCTAATAATAATGATCAATAATAATAAATAATTAAATTTCACCGTGTCTGAGTAAATCAAATTAAAATGTAATAAGAAGTCTTATACGATCAATGCTGGATCTCTTTTTGCAATAATTTTAAGTACATTTTTCTTTTTGTCAGTCAACTAAGCGCCGAATGGGTTTTCGCTATAGATTTTCAGTATAATTCATGCTTCCAATGGGAGAATATGAGAGAAAACGAACGCAGGATGTGTGTATCTTGAATAAAAATTTCAAAGAACGATTAAATATCATAGGAAAGAGTTGTGATATTTGTTATATTTATTGTAATAATTACGATAACGATTTTGAGGACATTATGAATAATTAAAATTGCATATTTCCTGTCGGCCAATGAAAAGCGTCTTTTTTTATGCACAGTGCTCAATGTGAGTTTCTAATTGGCCGAGTTGTAGCCACTGTCGTTTTCATGAAAGATCGAGACGCGATGCGCGCGGTCGATAATGCATACGGAGTGTCTGGAATGTTTATCATATGATCGATCGATCAAATTTTTAAATTGCCGCAATGCAAAGTAATTATATTTATACAAAGTTATACGGATTCATGCGTTTTGTGCATCACACTGCGTTCGAATGCGTACTTGATCGCTTTTTATTCCGTAGCGAAACCGAAGAGGCATGAATGCAATTAATATGAACTGGTTATCTTCAGCAGAGGGAGAGTCTCTGGTCCATCACTTCTACGTGAATTCTTCGAAAAAGAGGAGATTCTATGGTACTGTTTACTTGTGCTGATCAAATTGTAAAGATGCACGTTGATTTTTTCCATTTTTACTGTTTTTATATATTTCAGGTATTCTGGAGAGGCCATCGTTGCCGTCTTCCATCGAGGAGGTCACTTACAAGATCTTCACGATAGGTAGATCCGGCGTGGGAAAGACTTCGGTGGTAGCGAGACTCGCGGGAATCCTCGACTCCAATAATTATACGGAAACCAGTGGGATAAGAAAGACAAACGTTTACTGGCCTGTAAAAATCTGGGATAAAGTCGTTCTGTTTAAATTGCAATTTTGGGACACCTCGGAGAGCAGTATAAAAAAGTACAATCACATCTTGCCGGTACGTGTGAGAGGCATACGCACAAATTCTTTAATAATTAATTAATTAAAAAGATATTCATATTTTCAGGTGTGCAAAGATAAGGTTGATGCAATATGTTCCGTGTTCTCTTTTGATGATGCGTCAAGCTTCAATGACATTCCATACTTGATGAATAGTATGACCAATATAAAAGGAAAACCAGCAAACATAGTGATTGGCACAAAGTAATACTATTATTTGATGATTGCACTTTAAAATGAAAAAGATTCAGATAATCTCAATCTGACTTTTTGCAGATTCAAACCTTGGTCAAGCTCTACGATAGACGAAACGCAAATTAAAGAATTCGAGGACAAGTGGAAAGTTAAAGTGATCAAGATTGACGCCAGCAAATTGTCAGTAAGATCCGAAATATTTGATTGCTCCTATCAATTGAATGCTATTTGTAACATCTTATGGAATAGAGATAAAGAGTTTATATCTAAATTGATGGGGCAAACTTAATGATTGCAAGCAGATGTATTTTCCTATGTTTTATACAAAATAAATGCGTACAAAAAATGAAAATATTAATCATATAAATTGTTACTTAAACCTTAGATTTTGTTTGCTGTATCCTCAGTCACGTACAGTTGTAAATTTAAACAATCAGTTTTTATATCTTTTAGTGGCAATAGATTTTTATCAACCATCTCTCCTGCATCATCTTTAATAATCCACGGAAAATCTTCACATTTTGGATTTTCACTCAGAATAATATGTGCAGTTTCATATGTTTGAATCTCGATAGAGAAGGTTGAATTGTCTGGGATGGGTTTTAAGTATGTATCACACATTGATAATTTTAAACAGACTGTCTTCAGTGCTTCTTCTGTTTTTAAATAATATGGATCTCTCCTTAAAATAGAAAAAAATTAAATGATTAAGACAAAATAATGTATTAATTATCGATCAACGTACTCTGTAAGTTCTGCTTGCAGTTTAAGTACATCAAAGACAAATTTTTCTATCGGCAACTTGTTGCTGTTGTAGAAGGTAAGATTGACGGCTTTAACGCTGTTTCCATCTTCCTTTATCAATTCCCTGATTGTATTCAAAACATTTGATAAATATTCATTCAATTCCGGATGTTCCGACACATATATCGTAATTCCATATATTTTTCTTTTAACAAAAATTTCCTTAGGATAGATCTTGCGGAAAAATAATATGTGATTAAATGCTACTTCCAAAAATTCCAAGAGAATGTCGGCGCCAACTGCAAATAGATTTTATTTATCTCTGTACACATTATTAACTACTACAGTTATGTTGTTTAATATGGAAATGAGTTTGATTGATGATAAAACTGTACCTATCTTGTCTTGAGACATTTTACAATGATACTAAAGATTGACAACGATGTCATCTGTGCTGCGTTTTTAAAAAATTACACATAAAAAGTAAATATACTTTGCACTTCTATCCTTTGCCTCACATGCTTGTGTACAAGCAATAAACCGCCATTAAAAACTCGAATAGCGGCATCTGTGTCTAAGAATATATACTAGATATTACAGAACTTGCTGATAAATTAAAATTATATAAGTATTATAATCCTATCAGCATTTTCTTAGAAAAAAATACATTTTCACAAAATAATATATTTCAATCAAAATGTACAATTTGTTACATCAGTATGAATGTATGTTAACCGAATTTATAGTTTGTATAAATCTCGCGGAACATGTCGCGACATTTGATTTTAGCACGAAGTTTTGCACATAGTAAAAATATTCCAGACAACTTTCTATGCAAACTGTATATTTCTTCGGGTGGAGGGCATAATCTATGATTTATTATAGTTGGCACTAAGCCTTGGATCCTGCAATATGTAATTATTATATATTCTGAAAAAGACACAGTAATAGAGTAAACATACCGTTTTGTTACATCTTGAGCGCCAAAATCGTAATATTCGCGATTATTGTCAAATACTTGTCCAAGAATCATGACTGCATCCACATGAGCGTTCTCCATAATCTAATCATGTGAAAATTATTGTTCAATTAGAATTGTACAGACAGGAATAGTAATACACTAAAATAATAGAGATACGATACCTTTGACTCGTATCCAGTAAGAAACTTCATTTCTTGAGATAATTGTAGGACTTTTTCACAATTCCCTTCGCTTGCGGCATTAATGACTTCTATATATTTATCCATAAACGTTTTTTCATAAGTCCTGCATGCTCCGAAATCCAATAAAATTAACTGCAAAGATGTATCTATTAGTACTCTCTCGCGATTAATTTACAAGTACATAATTACTATGCGAGAAACCTGTTTTGTATCGAGATTATAAAAGAAGTTGGACCAATTTGGATCAGTCTGCATATATCGAAATTCGAATAATTCCTTCAAGCTCAAACGCATGACCAGTTCACTTATACGATTCCTAATTTTAACATCCATATCTGTACATTTGTCAACGGGTATACCCTCTATCATCTCTGTTGTAAATACTTGCTTTGAGGAGAGCTCATCTAGAAATTTAATTAGTATTAGATATCAAAACCTTATTCAATACCTTCTCTTTTTATTTACCTATTACTGCAGGCACATAATAATCTGGATAAGGCATTACTAATTCCTTATATTTTCTCGTACACTCTGCTTCCCTTATATAATCCACTTCCCATGCCAGTTCCCGTTTCGCGACTTCTACTACATTATCTATAAACATTCCTTTCGGAAATATATTTCCTACCTGCAAAATACATATTTATATTATAAATACATATTTATATAATAAAGTTTACCAGTAAAGTTCACGAGATAATGTTGATTCAAAATATTATCACCTTCATTATGTCCACTAAATTTTCAATATCACTCTGAATACCAGTAGCCACACCGGGATACTGAATCTTTATCGCTACATCTTGCTGATTGAATAATATACCATGATGCACTTGTCCTAAAATATATTATATAATCAAACGATCTCTCAATTATAGTAATATATGCGAATATAAAAAACACCAATGTACCAATGGATGCTGCGGCGAATGGTTTTTCCTCAAAATGCGCCAATTTATTTCTCCAATTGTGTCCAAGTTCGTTAGCTAATACTTTCTACAAGAGGAAAATTGTAAATGTTAAGGAACTCTCTTTTAATCTGTACATTTGTATCATTTACCTCTACTTGCCATGTTGGCATAAAATCAGCGCTTTGTCTAACTCTTTCAAAGACTTCTTGCAATTCGGGGCTTATAATAGTATTATCTTGAATGCTTAATATTTGACCAATCTTTAAAGCCGCACCTATTACAGGGTAAATTAATTAGAATACTCATACATACGTGGATATATTATTGCACACAATTATGTATACCGTACCTCTTACTTTGCATAATGTTGAGACTATTCTTTCTGCATTAGCTTTAGTAAGGAACATATTGTCCCCAATACTCTGCTCCATTCCTAATTTCCTCCGTGTATATTCTGCAATACCACCAAACATAAGGCCAACTCCCAAGGTACCGAAACTTGCCATTCTTTCTAATCTTGTAGAAGGAACTTTTCTTTCTTTAGCAGTAGGTGATAGCTGTAATTAATGAATAAAATAATAGTACAAATATCAATTTAATAAAAATAGATATAAAGATACAAATAAAAATTTATTTTTTGATACTTACACACTGCTTTGGTTTAACTGATAATTGAACTTTTGGCTTTTCTACAGAATTCACTTTGGCTACAGAATTCACTTGCGTAGAAACACGTTCCTCTTCGTGTGCTTTAGTTATAGAAAAATGAGAACTTTCAACACTGTTTTTAATATTCTTCTCATGCTCCAATTCCAATTTCCTCAAGAGTTCTTTATCTTTATCGGAGAATTCTATATCAGGTATTTCTTTATTTAGATTAGTAATTGCGATTTTTTCTTTTACACTCATATACTTTTTCATTGTATTATTTTGCATGCCTTTCAAAGGTTCTTGGGTCATAGATTTCTTAGTATTGTATTTTGGTAATGTGACATCTTCGTCAATAGGCACTTCTTTTGGATCTTTCGCAGCATCGTAGACATATAGTTTTGTTTTCTTCTTAGGGGTATAATCATTATTTTTTATATCCAAAGTTTGACCACTAGTTATTTTAATATACTGCTTAATACCTTCCTCAACAACACTCATACGTTCAGTTGCTTCTTTCAGATCTTTTATTATCTGTCCCTGTAAAAAAAAAACAATCTTCATAAAAGGCACATGTAAGACACATCACTTGGGTATTAATCGCAAAACTTACAGGAACCTTACTTGGTTCTGTATTATTTAATTTTTCTCCTGCAGCTTGTAGACACTTTTTAGGCAAATCTTTTAAACTGGAGTGTGTGATCTTATATTTGATTGTATCCTCCTGAAGTTTTATCAGAGCATTCGTAACACTTTGCACTCCCTTCAGCATACCAAGTAGATCAGAAACTTTGGATCGAGACATTTCTGAGAAAATACACGAGTAATAATGAATATTTATGATATTATAATATAAATAGTGTTGATAGAAATTTAATAATCATTATATGCAATAATCATTATATGCAATATCCTTTACGTCTTCGGTCGTAAAATCGGATATTAAGGTTAGCACAATTCGATATAAATTATTATATTATAATGATATGAAACAAAACACAAATTTAATATTTTGATCTAGCGACAAATTTAACTTACCGATGTAGATTATGAGAATAATTCATCAATGCTTAAACAATTACAAATAAAATTTCTTGTGCATCATTATACCGACGTGTCGCAAGATATGTGTGTAAGCATGTGTGTAAAGCGTAAAGTTGCATCAGCTCCTTCAAAAATATTTCTTTGAGATGAAACACGTCCAAACATCATCCAAACACGTTCGCTACTAGTTCGCAAATGTGTGTGTGTATGATTACATTCGTGTTTCATACAATCTCGTAATCTCTACGCGATACTTGTGCGATTATTGAATTATCTTTGATTATATAAAATACGACATAATTTATCACTTTAGAAAAATAATGCAATTTTTATATCAAACATAACATTTACAATTTGTTTCCATATAAAAATATGTATTTTTTATTTCTCTTATTATTAACATCTTATCAGGATGAATATTTACAATTTTTTTTAGTTGATAATAAATGACTCAACAAATTTTAAAAATTGTTTTATTTGCTTTACATACATCTTTATTTCATCGGCGCTCTTCGTGTAGAACTATTTAAGAAAATTTACAGAAATTTCATAATTCCACTAATATTTCCATCTTATATGTATATCAATAATAATTATATATGTACGAATTTAACGCGATGTTATACGTAGATATCACACTGGATATATTCAACCATATTGAACATCACAGGGAAATCTTCACACAATATAATAATTTTGCTATAAATATATATATATATATATGAATTTTTTAAGAAAATTATCAAGTGCTCATTATCCTTAAATATAACTTTATACAAGCACTACATGAAATCTATATTTTTATATAGATATATATATATATATACACACATGGATAATTTATCTCTCGTTGTACCTTTATATCTTAATATTCTACAAACATAAAAAATTTTTTATACAATTTATTCTAATAGCTTTGGGATGGCAACTCTAACGATCTTCCTCCGAAAGAAAGTTAGCATTAATATCTATAAATCTTATGTGAATTATTTTAGTTCGTGAATTGCGAATCTTTTAACAAGTTAAACTGAAATATATGTATATATATATAATAATCTTTACACGTGAAATTGGAGTTCCACGATAATTGTCATCCATCTTAAGCGTATGTCGATTATTAACATATATGTGAACATTCATATATATTAGATTCAGATACAAAAATCCTCGGGTATCGTAAAACTGATCAGACTTTCATAGGAATACATGTATGAATTAATCACGAGTGTTTAAGCACTTTTGACTCTATAAACTGTTAAATATTTTTAAAATCTGATAACACAATCATTGGATCTGTTCTTTTTCGCTGCACTGCTACAATGCAATAAGTTAGAACGAGAGAAATTATATTTGTTTTATTTTAACTTATTGCCATGGGGTGCAGCGAAAAAGAACAGACTCATTCTCTTTCCAGTCTTTATATTATAATTAGAAGAAAAAAGCCGATTTTATGACGAAATATCCGGTGGGATTAAATGACATTTGGCTGATCTGGAATAAGCGAGGCAAAAAACGAACTGAAGAAGGTCCAAGTAAAGGCGAGAGCACCTGGCCGTTGTTCCTCGTTCTCCTCATTAGGATTCGTTCGTGCTTCCGGTTGCACGGTTGGCACTTGAGCATTTTGTTGTGGCGGCACAGCCTGAGGACCCACTACTTCGTTCTGCAACACTTGATTGTTGTTGTCTGCGCGTCCGTTATTATTCTCAGCCAATAAGATTGGTTGTACCCTGAAGAAACCACCTTGATATCTACAACAGGTATCATAATGTTACAACAATTTTCAGACACGTCCAGAGAAAAAGCAAGAAAGAACATATAGTACAAGATTAATTGTGGCTGTGTATTAAAAAATATTAGTGAATTGACTCACAGATATATCGCAAATCCCAAAAATGTGACGATGAGGAACCTGAGAGGGGACGAATAGAAATACACAATACCAAATAGAACGACGATTCTAGACAACATGTAGAAGAAATCCAACCAGTCGCGATTAAAAGCGGCATCTTCGCCGGCACCGTTGTTTCCCGCATTGATCTCGGCCGCGTCTTGAGCTGCCGGTTGGGGCTGCTCGTCACCAACGTTGTTGTTATTGTTGCTCGTGTATGTATGTTGAGCTGTGTCGCTTGTGTTGATATTCATTTGCTGCAGGTATGGAATACTGGCTTGCAACTGTATGCCTTGCGCTGCCATTCTGCAAAAGAATATTAATAAAATATGTATCTCTCAACTCTCTTACAAAAAAGTTCCAAGAGACAGCTACACTTACAGTTGCATATACTGGGTAAAGTAATGCGTATACGCCTGTTGCATCCAGGCTAACTGTTGACTATTTCGAGGATCAAGATACTGCTGAGGTAAATATTGTTGATGCTGAGATGCAGTAACATCGGCATTCTCGTGGCTCTGATTTTGAACATTATTACTTCTGATATGAGTCGCGGACACAGCGTCTGCATTTTTCTCAATCGATCGATTTTGATCCGTAGCTTTTGCAGTACACATTTTTTGCGGGGTGCAGACTAGATGAACGGTATATGACTGATCCTCGGAATCATCGCACTGCCTCAAGACATCTTTCAGTTGCGCAGAATCATTCAACAACTGGCCAGAATAGATCAATTTCTGATGTGAACTTTCCTACAAATAACAATAATGATTTAGCTCAATTGCATACCTTCAAAAACTTGTTTAATACAGCATGACACAATAATAGCCAATAATTATATTAATAATAAGATACAAAAATTAAGTAACAAAGTTTATAAATAGATTGTAGATCTTTAAAAACTTTTGTAATACATCATAATAGTAGCAAATAATTTTTGTATTAGTAAAATTATAAAAATTTTTAAGTAACAAAGTTGATAGATTTTAACATAGTCATTTAAATTATATATTTGAGCAATAAAAAGCACTACTGTAAAATGTTATTAAAATTTAATGATATTAATATATAATGCATCACTGAGCACACTGAATCATATCAGCAAAGTTAAACATCATTTCAATATCTTAACAATGACATCACATCTTTTGATACGATCAAAAAAAACTCATTAATAATTCCATCCTAAGATACTATCTTTCCTTTAAATAGCACAGTTCTCGGAAGGATTACAGATTACCAATAATTTTGTAAAAAAAATAAATCTGAATATAAAAGCGACAAATCTTTTTCCTTATTAATTCAATTAATTGAGAATCATTCTGCAGGATTCTTACATCTAATTAGGGAGCATTTAACTCGATTATCGTTGTTTAAATACAGTAATCTTTCCGCTTACCTTAAATGACGCAAAGCGAAACGAGGGGGCGGTGAGGGAGGGGGGGGGGAGAAAGAGAGAGAAAAACAATAAAGCGCAAAGAGAAACGCGCGCTGCTTTCACCGGGCGGAAGCGACTTGCTTTCACGTGAATTACTTACAGGCTTGCTGGGATAGACCTCGGACAGATATTCCTTCAGACGGCCGATAGTCCAACCGAGGTCGCATTTGACCACCTGATCCTTGATCTGCTGATTCGGTGCCTTTATTATGAGAATAACGGCGGCGTTTGCCATCCTCTCGGCTTGTCAGAGCCAGCCCGAGGTCAGCTGTTGGCGTAGCACGCAACAGCGCCTGACAACTCTTGACGTCTCGTCGTCGTTTACGTCGCCCGGAGACAGAGACGGGGGACTGACGGAGACGGCGGGCGTCGCGGTCGCTCCCCTCGACGATCGACGGTGAAGAAGAGAGACGCCCAATGCTGATGTCTAATTTATCGGGAAAATTGTCGCGCACACGCGAGCCTCGTCGCGTTGCTTTTTTAACAAGCTGACAAGCACCGTCGACCGATCGTCCACACAACCACCGTCAAATGTCATCTGATATCGCTCCACATACACGCACACTCTAGCGACGTGGGAATTGCTGGAATCGCGATTTGGCGATCGCCCATTGGCCCGTGATTACGCGCGCTCTCGCCCCCCGTGCACGCCTTATGCAAGATTACACCGGGTTTCCATGAGCGCGGCGTTCCGAAAGGCACGGCGGCGCTACGTGTATACCGGGTGTTTCTGCCCATATCAAACTATAGGAGGGGTCGATTGTGTATCATACAATTTGATGAAAATTATAAAAGTGAGTAAGTTCACTGTATGTTAATCAATGAAATTATAAACATTCTGGCAAACTTGCTTACTTTTGTCATTTTTACCAAGTTTTGTGATACGCAATCAATCCCCAAATTAGGTTTGAGAATAGATTGGAATTTGATCAATTAGAACAAAATTCATTAAATTATTTCAAATTAACATAGATTATTGTTTTAATTGGTTCGGAATTCCAATTCAATTTCAATTCCAATGCGTGCCCACTAATTTATTTATTGCCTCTCAAAAATTGAGTTGAAAAGTCTGAACCATTTTTTTTATAATGTTTAATAAAGCAATAATTATTGAATAAAGATAATCCAATTAGCATTAACGTTATTGTTTGTCATAAGCAATAGATAAATTACTGGACGTCTTTAAGAAACACCCTATACATATACAATGAATAATTTACGCCCCACAAAGCGGAAAATAATAATTAATCTATTTTAACGAGAATTGTAATTAATCAAGAGTGAGATATAGAAAATTTTAATAAATGTAGCAACAGATTTGTTACAACTATTTCTTCAAACCTAACCTAACTGTTCAACGTTGGAAATTTGACTTAACTTGTTCTAATTTGGATGTGTTTAGGAAACAAACATGGAGGTTTTCGAATTAAATTTCGAATCAACCGTTCCTCTTCTTGCCTCTTCTCTCGTGTATACAAACAATTGGTTGTATTGAAATCTTGCCAGAGATCAGGTGCTAAAAAAATCAGAAGAAAAAGTGTATACAAACGAAATGTAGGTATTAAAACTGTTCTTTTTATTTTGTATAAAATTAAAATATAAATGATCTTATGACACGAAGAGTTTTACAAGAAAGGAATAATGCTTTTATTCGTATCACAGGTTTCCAGCTAGATCTGGGAAAAGTGAGTCTAGACGTTCATCGGTGAGTTTACATACATGATTTTACAGCTTATCTAGCATGTTTTTCAGGCCAGAAAGCTACCTATTTTAATAATATTGACGTACATTTATTAAAAATTACTGGTTCTTGATATTGATTTTTAAGATTCTCAAACCACGCAAACCACGGCAACCGCTGCAAAATGTGAATTTTGATTCTTCATCCAACGATAGCAGCCCGACTGCAACAAAAATCAAGAGACGTGTCAGCTTCGCGGAGAAAAAACATGTCAAGTAAGTACCTAGTTTCGTAATATCTAACTAAAACTCGCTGCTCTAATTCTTCATTCTGTGCAGAGAATTTTGTCATTCCACTGAACAAGGGACTGTGTGGGATAATACGTATGAGGAGCATGATTCTAGCTTAAGAGGCTCTTTTGCTGATCAGAATGCTGAAGTTGAATTGAAAGAAAATGCATCATGTGCTCCTGATAATGACCGTGTACATATTCGTTCTGAAAATAGTTCCTATTATTCAAACACTGCCTGTCTAGTAAACAATCAGTTATCGCAATTCATTGCGAGAGACGGTGAAGAGGATAACGATATAGACTGTGATTTAGATTTCACCAATCCAGTGAAGTCTACAGAATTACTCGATGCATCTCAACTTGGATATGCCGCATTGCCAAATAAGTCTTTTACTGTATCTATAGATGCAGCATCAAGCGATATTGTTGAATACATGGATGAAGAATGCATGGAATTGTTTGATAAAAGATCTCAACCTCGACAAACTATAATAACAAGTATATCTTGTTTATCTAAAAATGTAGAATCAAACTGTATTGCTGTATACAGAGATTCTGATAAAGAAACCTATGAGGACAATGTCAAATATAATTCCAATTCTTGTTCCAACAATATTGACTCTCAATTAAATGAGACACATATCCAGGAAGGACACTTATCTATGGACTTAACTGAACCGATACCTGTAATTTTTTCATCGTGTGTGAAAGAACAAAAGGAGCAAAAGCGTAATGATATAAATAATTTAGATACAAATTATACTACTAATTGCCATAATGCATCAATGGAAATGACTGAGGCTGTATCAATATTTGCAGAGCCTGTTGCTTCTGATTTAGAAATTTCCAAACAAATTCCAACAATATTACAAAACTGTGAAAGTACAAAATGGGATGCTGGCAGCACTCGCAACACAACAAATATGAACTATGCTAATGATTCAATGATATTAACATCTGTAATACAGCCATTTAGAGATACTAACATATGTCACACAAATAATACATGTTTTGATACTTCAATGGAAATGATCAATGTACCATCTAAAATATGTAAAAGAAATGCTTGTAATGAAAATATAGTTAAAGAAAATGATCTAAGAAAGGATCAATCTGATAAAACTGAAATTTTTAATGATGTACCAATGGAAATGACAAGACCAGTAAATATATTGTTTCCAAATGTTTATAATAAAGAGAATTTTAGAATGGATGAACCATCCAGAGATGATAGAACTATGTTTTTCCATAATGTATCCATGGAAATGACTAAGGCAGTGTCAACAAAAAACAAACAAGAAATTGCTAATACAAACACTTGTGGATTATTATCTGAAGAGAATGCACATGGTGGAGAGGATGTAAACACATCGGTTTGTTTTAACGAAGGAACTAGAATATTATGCAAGTCTATGGAGTTTACTGAAGCTGTCCCAGGTCCTTTATGTTGCGAAACAACGTTTCATAATGCGCATGTTACACAATTTGTAAACAAAAGTACATGTGAAGATCATAAAAAAGATGGAACTGAGTTTTTCAATGATGCATCAATGGAAATAACGAAATCAGTAAATAATATGTTGCCTTTAAACATTAACAAAGAGAATTTAAAAATCGATGAATCAAAAGATGGTAAAACTATGTTCTTTCATAATGTATCTATGGAAATGACTACAGCAGTGTCATCGAGAAACCGAAACGAAATTACCCAGCCAATTACTTGCAAATCAGTGTTTAAAGAGAATACATATGGAGGAAAAGATACGAACAATTCAACCTGCTTTAATGAAAGAACTAGATTGTTATGTAAATCTATGGAATTTACCGAAGTTGTCCCCAATTCTTTGCATGGTGAGAGAACATTTAATACTACCCCTGCTGCACAATCTTCTCAAACATTCTCAAAAACGACTTTATTACCTGCTGAAAATTCTGTGAGAGTAACTGACGCAGTTACAAACAAAACAATTCAAGATGTCTCAATGGAAATTACTACTGCAATACCATCAATATTACAACTTAAACAAGACATGAAATTAGATGAGTATAAAGAGAATACATATAAAGAAAAAGATACGAACAATTCAACCTGCTTTGATGAAAGAACTAAATTGTTACGTAAATCTATGGAATTTACCGAAGTTGCTCCTATTTCTTTGCATGATGCGAGAACATTTAATACTATCCCTGCTGCACAATCTTCCCAAACATTATCAAAAACAACTTTATTGCCTGCTGAAAATTCTGTGAGAATAACTGACGCAGTTATAAACAAAACAATTCAAGATGTCTCAATGGAAATTACTACTACAATACCATCAATATTACAACTTAAAAAAGATGTGAAATTAAATGAGTATAAAGAGAATACATGTAAAGGAAAAGATACGAACAGTTCAACCTGCTTTAATGAAAGAACTAAATTGTTATGTAAATCTATGGAATTTACCGAAGTTGTTCCTATTTCTTTGCATGATGAGAGAACATTTAATACTACCCATACTATGCAATCTTCCCTAACATTATCAGAAACAACTTCCTTGCCTGCTGAAAATTCTATGAGAATAACTGATGCAGTTACAAACAAAATAGTTCAAGATGTTTCAATTACTACTGCAGTGCCATCAATGTTGCAATTTATACAAGATGAAAAATTAAATGAAACAGAAAATTCAATTATTTCTAAAAATGATGAATTCCAACATCTAACGACAAATAATCTAGCAAAATCTAATAGAGACACAACAAAAGAAAATTCTACAATTTCAAAAGAAATTGTAGAAACAGAAAATATTAGACACAATGAATTATCTAACGTTATTGTTACTCAGTCTTCACTGGATAATTTAGATCAGTCTTTAAATGCGAACTTCAAAAATGACAGCAATAAAAAAAGGTCACACGCAAGTGAAGAATCGTATTCAAAAAGAGTTCGGACTTCTATGGAAATTCAATCTTTTCAGGAGAATGATATACATCTGTTTCCAAATGCTAACACTAATTGCATAAATGATATCAAATCTCCTGAGTGTTTTGTAAAAGATATAGTGGAACACACGCAGGTATCTGATTCAAATTTCGTAAATGACATCGAATGTAATGAACGTTTTATAAAGGATACAATGGATCATACACAAATACCTGACTCAAATCTTAGGGATAGTCTAAGCGAGATTAATAAACATAGTTTCTTAAGGAAAAGTTTGCCGTACCTGGAAAATAGTTTTGTAGAGCTACAATCGATTAAACCGCCGTCGTTTGTATGTTTAGACAGTGATGAAGAAAATTCTTCTCACGAAATTCAAAATGAACTTCAGTCATCAATCATCACTGATACAGTCAATAATACTTCTAATCAATTAATAAATAACGTAACAGAATCCAAATGTTTAAAAGAGAAAGTAACAAATATTGAAAATAATCAAGTAGAAAATTGCCACAGAAACATTATAGTAGATAACACTGAAGATAATCAGGAAACTAATTGCCAAACGGGTACAAAGACAATTATTAATGACAATCAACCTGATAAATTAAATTATTATACGAAAAAGAATATTAGTAAAGAAAACATATTATCAATGAATGAAAAAACTCTAACAGTACAAGATGTTAACCATTGCACATCATTAATTATCAAAGAAATTGAAGATACAAATGAAACAGATGAAGATCAAGTAAATGAAGGAGAACATACTCAAAAGAGTACGAATGAAGATGTAAAGCTGCAGAGTGATATTAAAGAGAAAGAACAATATTCGGATAAAAAGAACCAGGAGACAAAGCAGTACAGTGATCATTTTGAAGGCACAGAAACAGTAATTGAAGAAATAGATTCTGAAGAACGCAGAACAAATTTAAATGATGAAGTCCAACAACAAAGCATTGAACAAAAAAACGAATATATAACAAAAACACTCAAAACAGCACAACGTATTAGCATGATTGAGGATGTTAAAAATGAATCTTTGATCGAACAAGATCCGTTTTTGATGTTGTCGCAAAAATTAGAAACACATGGCGCAAGGTATATATATATATTTTTTTATTATATTTTACTAGTGAAAAAGATTAAAGAGATCTAATATTATTTTGTTATAGGGACGATTGCATTTGGAATGTGTATTATAAAAATATCGATAGGAAAATGATTGTTTTTGGTTTCATGTCAAATTCGTTATTGATAGTGACATTCTTATCATATGATCTTAATAGTTCCGAAGAAAATTTGATTAAAGAAATCAAAATTATTTCTCGTATTTCAGGTAATTATAGAAATGTATTATTGAAAGATAAAAAAAATTGTAATAATTTTAATCTTATGTCTTTTTGTAATAGATAATGCAGGTGTATTAATAAGGATAGTTCACAAATTAATTCTAGAGAAATTAAATGCAGAAACCCTTACAAAATCGTATAAAACTCATCAAGACATTCTTCCGATGTTAAATTTTATTTCACAAGATGTAAAACTAGCGATGGATTTCATGTTCGATTTGAGACGTCTGAACGATATAAACTTAATGGATATTGATCATGACGAGTAATAATTTACATCAAATCGTGTATAGTGTTGTGTATAATATATTACATACATTATACACGACACTATTTATTTAAAATATAATGCATATAAGCCGACTTGATAAAATTATAATAATTTATTCTAGAATTTCATTCGTCTCTCGAAGCAAACGGATGGACATTATATTGAGAGTTACAATCAAAGTTAAACAGTTTAATAAACTTACTTCGAATGATATCAGCCTTCGTTGTCTACTGGGTAGAATAAAGTAAGTTTATAAAGAGAGACGACTTAAATATATTAAAAATTCAATTAAATTGGTTTTTTTTTACAGAGAAACAGACGTTAAAAACTTAATTAAAAACGTAAAAAGAGATCATAAATTTCTACGGAGGTATATGAATGATGTCAAGGATTATATTGATATAATAGAAGAAACTTCCAATCTAATGACAGAATAAAAATATTTTTAATTGGTCTTTTCATAAAGATTATTTTCTCGCAATATGTCCAAATTAGAAATAAAATAAGTAAATTATGAAATCATCAATATTGTGAATAATTGTGCAATCATTCATGTTCGCGATGCCATAATAACATTTTTTATTTTTATATTACTATTATGTGTATTTAAATTGTATAATGAAAATACAATAAATAAATTAATAAATAAAAATGTTTTCTGTAAATTGTTTAATATAATGCATGAAAAACAATATAAATAGGATATATAATTTTATAAAAATGTTATACAATAAAACTATGCAATACGATTTTTCTTATACTTTTTTGCGACTCAATTAAAAATGTAATCGTATTAATATTCGCGTTAATATTCTAATTTCTCGTATTTTTGTTTATAAATATTTTAATCATTTAAATTTTATCAAAAATTTTATTGACGTAATGCTTCTTCAACATACTTTTCGTACTATAATATAACTGTATTATGAACAAATAAAATTGCAAGGTACAGAGGTCAATCAACTAGTTCCAATGCAGCCGGTTCAGAGAATACAGCTTTTTGCAAGCACACAAACAACCCTTGGACAGTATATCGTGTGAACGATCGTCTTTCACGGAATCGTACGACTTTCCATCACGATCTTGAAAAACACTCGCCGTTCACAATCAAGCATTAGTAATGGACTTTACTCGTGGGATCGAATGATCTCAAGCTGCAAAACAATTTATATATTATTATAGGTATCATTTTCATTTAACACCGTTTTCCATATCAATTAACATTTCTAAAATTAATTATATTCATATTCTTTTTTTTCTTAATAGATTAATCTTATTTTGTGAGAATGCGATTACAAATAGTATTAAAAATATTAAACAATACTAATTTAATTAATAATAATACTATAGAATGTGCTTTGACTTGGATATTATTAATTTCTTAACATATCTCATTGTAAGATAAATTCGCTGAGCACCGTTTTCTTTCTCGATTTGCATACAATAAAACTTAATCGAACTATCAATCATGTAATATATATATATATATATATATATAT